>CM076571.1:639988564-640139318 GCA_034641835.2 Pinus albicaulis
TTTACTCGAGAAAAAAGCGTAATTTTATTTCTGCAGGTGAGAACAAAATTACATTGAAAAAACACATAGATATGTGTTCAAAAGGGACAAACCCCGAAGATTGTTTACAAAAAACAGTGCTAAAGTGACACCATGACAATGCAGACCCAGAGAAACTGTCAAATACAAAGTTGTACCTAGAAAAATCTGTTCTTACAGTCCCATTGTGGACCAATAACTGATCAAAGACCCAAATAATGCATTTACACCTTCAGTTTGACATAGCTATAAGCACCCAACTATTGTGGCACAAAAAAACTGTAATGAAACGCTCTAGTCTTCACTGATTGTCGATTTTTTTGACAAGCCCTCAGATTAAAATGAAATCCCCAGAATTATATAAACAGCTCCCCAAGTGTATGCGCTCCCCAAAAGTAAGTAGCTAAACACAGATCATAACTATTAGAACCAATACGACCTGTAGCAGTCTAATATCGCATAAGGAGCCCAGAAGCAATCTATCCAACGGACAAGGAGCATCAGCATAAAATGTGAAGAATAAAATGCAGCACCTGTATATGATCCAGTAGGCAGAAGACGTCTAATCTACCAAGGAGACTCTGTAGCCATACCTTAAAAAATAAATGGTTATAAAAAACAGTGATAAAAACCTCCAGTAGCTCACTGATCCTCCAGAAGCCTACGACAACTGAAAGCTCAAAACAAAAAGTTCAGCCCATAGAAAAATTCGTGTAGGGTTTGAACCAGCCCAAAGCATACGAGTCAACCAACAAGAACACCCAAGAAAAAGAGAGTGATAAAGCACACCCACCAACATCGACCTGTTGTAGATCAAATGGCAGTTTGTTGTCTGATCACAAGTAATAGATCCATCCACCCTCACCTAGTTGTTGACACAGCACATAAGGTGTAATAAACTGTTTGCAATGTAGATCAACACATAAACCAGTAGCCTGTTAATCAAATAAGGAAGGATGGAAGTATTCTGAAATTTCACCATCCAGATGTTCCCGAATCCTCCAGAGACCTTCATCCAGCAAAATCCCCCTCTTAGAAGCACATTCAGCCTTTTCATTATTTTCTCGATAGATATGCTGGCATGAGAAGGATATAAAAGATTGGAGGATCTCCCCAACAGAGCGGAACAGATTTTGAAGATGATGAACTCTGCAAATTTGGATACCTTTAACCCAGTTAATCACATTCAAGGAGTCCCCAAAAACTTTTAAATGTCGGCATCCTTTCTCCACAGCAAACAAAAGAAGAATCTTGAGGCTCAGTAGTTCGGCAAAATTATTTGTCCCTTCCCCAAGCCCAGCAGAGATCTCATACCAGTGAGATTCCGAGAGAAACAACAGAGCTCCACCACCACAGACATTTTGCTGCATCGCACCATCAAAAAAGCCCCAAGGGTTCCTACTATCAATATCCAATAGAAGAATCTCCCTCTGATTGGCAGCACGGATATGTATAGGAAACGCAGAGTGTAAACCAACAGACATAGCACCAACGATCTCCGGAGTACTGACAGAACCATGAAAAAGAAGGCGATTACGAGCCAACCAACAACCCCAAATAATGAGGAGCGGCAGAGCTTTATGATTCTGCTCACCAATAGATATCCACCACGATTCCCAAGCATGAGATACAGTATTGCCCTCCCACCTAAACTGGATACCCAATAACCTGGAACACTCTTGCCAGGTACCTTTAATAAAAGGACAGGTGAGGAAAAGATGATTAACAGATTCTACATCAGATTTGCACAAACAGCACCATCCAGGGCCCTGAAAACTTCTGTTTTGCAGCACATCCCAAGTAGGGACTTTATTTTCAAGAACACACCACATGAAAAGCCGAGTCTTAGGAGGACAATGTAGTTTCCAGAGTTTCTTCCACCACCACCGCTCCTCACCCAGGACAACCCCAACACTTAGTTTTGTGTAGCCAGCCCGGGGAGTATAGGTCCCCGAAGGATCAAAGTCCCAAGCAACCTTATCATCCCTATCCCAAAGCACAAGGTGCGCCTGTTTAATAGCACGGATGTAACCAGCCAGAGCCCTCTCATCAAAATCCTCAAGCCCCAAAGAAGAGGCCTGTAGCCAAGACTGAATGCCCAACCTTCTCCGGACCGGAACCGCAAGTTGGGAGAGAAAAGTGATCCCCTTCTGCCTTAAAGCATCAACCGTGCGCCCGGGAAGGAGATGTTGAAGAGCACTTCCCATCCAAGGATCTTCACCCACCCTCAGCTTCCTGCCATTTCCCACATCCCAGGCCAGACTTGTATCCAGAATGTGGAAAGATTTAACAAGAGACTTCCAAATCACCGATCCCCCAGCAAAGGATTTTCTTGGAGTCCTAATCCATTCAACAAGAGAAAATGGAGCAATGTATTTCTGATAGATCACTTGAGTCCAAAGGCTATCAACGTTGATGAGCCTCCACCCACCCTTAGCAGCTAAAGCCTGAGCGAAAAGGAAGATATTTTTCAGGCCCCAACCACCCATCCCTTTTGGGACAGCAATTTTCTCCCACCGAACCCAAGGGGTCACCAATGAATCTTGTTTACCACTCCACAGGAATCTAAAACAAATCCTCCTGGCAGCCTCCAAGACTCCCTTTGGGATCCAAGACAAGGACATCCAATAAACCGGAACAGCCTCCAAGACAGACTTAACTAAAGTCAACCGACCAGCTCTAGACAGCCATTTATGAGACCAAACTTTTAGGCGTTTTTCTAGCTTTTCCAGCAGCCATGTCCAATCATTTTTCCTGTAATCATTGGGTTTTAAATGGAACCCCAAGTAATTCAGACCATCGTCCAAAACAACAGAATTATAGGGAAAGAGTCGCACAAATTCACGCCTCTCCTCGTCCCGCAAGAGATGAGTAGTAATGGAAGACTTCCCAGTATTCACTTCCATTCCCGTTGCTTTGCCAAACAAAGCCAGAATCTCACCTATAGTAATAGCATCACGCACCGTCCCAGAACAAAAAATTAAGACATCATCAACAAAAAGAAGATGTGTGATGTAATAATTTTGGGCAACCTGAATGCCCTTGAGGGAACCCTGTCTCTTAGCCTCATGAAGAGCCCTGCTCAAACCCTCAGCTTTCAGTAAAAAAAGAAGGGGAGAAAGGGGGCATCCCTGGCGCAGCCCCCTTTCAGCATGGAAAAAAGGGGAAGCAGCCCCATTTAGTAGCACAACAAAAGAGACAGTTGTGACACAACTCATAATCCATCTAATGAAACCGATGCCAAAACCAAGGTGAGTCAAGAGCATACGAATATATAACCAACTTACCCGATCATATGCTTTGGAGAGGTCGATTTTCAGCACTGTCCCTTTTAGGTTCTTGGTCTTCATGCTGTGAAGAGCCTCTTGTGCAGTCCCGATTGCTTCATGTATTTGTCGTCTGTCCAGGAAACCAAATTGTTCCCCAGATATGTGAGAAGACAGAATACCTTTGAGTCTTCTCGCTACGACCTTTGCAATAACTTTATAGATACAGTTGCACAACGAGATAGGACGAAAGTCTGCCAGAGAGAGAGGGTTGTCCACCTTTGGAATAAGTGCTATGAAAGTGGAATTGAAAGAAGCAGGTATCCGTCCAGAGATCCTGGTATCCTCCACCACTTTCAGCAGATCTGTCCCCAAGATGTCATAAAGAGCCAAGAAAAACTCGATCGACCACCCATCAGGCCCAGGACTTTTGTCCTTTTGGAAGCTATGAAGAACTTCCTTTAATTCCTTCTCGGATACCTCAGCCATCAGAGATCTGTTATCCGCCTCCTCCACAAAACTCGGAAAGTGTTGCGCTACTCTTATCACTTCCACAAGTGAAGCATGAGCTGGGGCCTTAAAAAGTTCCTTAAAATGATCAACCCCCAGCTTAGCTTTAGCCTCAAAAGAAGAATGCTCATTTCCTTGACCATCTCTTAAGCTCCAGATGGTATTGGCTGCCTTCCGACCGCGGGCATAAGCATGAAAAAATTTCGTATTCTCATCCCCACAAGCTAACCATGTGGCCCTACTCTTCAGCCTCCAAGATTCCTCCTTATCCATAAGAAGGGAGTTCCTTCTTTTTTCAAGTAAGACAAGAGTGTCTTTATCAACTTGGGTTTGATATCCTCTACCAATCCCCTCATAAATCGAGCACAGATCCTCTTCCACCTGTTTCAACTCCGCATCCTCCCTCAGTCTCTTATCAGCTGCCCAAACTTTCACAACATCCTTAATGCGTTTAAGATTTTCTGCAAATTGAAAAGCAGCAGAAAGAGGACTATCCATACTGAAAGGAATCCATTTAGCAAGGACCAAAGCTTTGAAAGAATCGTCCCTAAGCCAGATATTGTTGAACTTTAAGGGACTAGGAGGTTGCCTAGGCCCGATCTTGAAATCAAGGAATATAGGAAAATGATCAGAAGCACCCCCACTGCCTATCCACTGCCTAATCTGAAAAGGCCTTTCAAAAAACTGCTCAGCTACCAGGAAATGATCAAGTCTCTTCGCTATCCTGCAATCAGCACATCTATTGTTCCTCCAAGAGGGTTTCATCTTAATGGGCTCAATATCGAGCAGGTGGCTCTCCTCTAATTTTTGAGTGAAGTATCCAGTCAACGTGTCAACTTGAGCATGGGGCCCCCAAATCGCAGACTGGCACAAAGTAAAATTCATATCCCCTCCCAAAATCAGCGAGTCACTCTTGAGTAAAGAATTACCCAGGAGGGAATCCCAGAAAGGGATCCGGTCCTGATATGGGCCATAAATATTAAAAATGTTAAATGTTTCACCAAGCTCCAATGACAAAAAATTTAATCCCACGACCGACTCCATACCCCAGAGATTCTGTGATTTGATTGTTCTGTCTTTCCAACCTACAGCCAACCCACCCGACCTTCCTCTAGCATCCAATGATTCAAAGGACCAGCCTGGCAACCATCCTTCCAATCTGGATTTTACCACTATCCCTACACCTAAAGTCTCTTGCAGCAGAATAATATCAGGACCATCCATGGAAATAATTCTCCGGAGAGCAGCTTTCTTTTGGGGCCCTGCCAAACCCCTGCAATTAAAAGACATTATCTTCATAACACACCCGACTTCAGGGAGTGGCATGCTCTAAGCACCCTGTCAATCGATATCTACCTCCCATCATGAACATCCAACATAGCTCAATCCTGAGCTTTTTCCAAAAAAGAAATCCTGCCCCTGCCTCGAGCAGATGGGGATTTACTCCTCCCAAACCCGCCTGCACTTTTTTTTGCACTGGTTCTCAAATTATATCCAATGACATGGGGGGGTGTTGATTCCACGAGGGCCAGCAGCTCTTCACCTTGATCTAAAATAGTAACAGAGGCCTTCTCATGGAGAGCAGGCTTAGATACAGCAGGCTGCGAAAAAGAAAGAGGATCAGCAATAGGAAGCTGACCACTGGCAACCTTCCTAACCAAAACATTAGTCGACAGCAAAGTTAAATAGATGTTGTAGATAAGAGAGAAAGGGAATGAGCCCATGAGTGTAGATTTCAACAACGAAAACATATATTTTGACATAAACTCATCCTGCAACTGGACATCTGCTCCGTAAAGGCGACTGTGAACCTTCACAATGGATAAAGCTCCACCCCCAACATTCTGCGAGAGTGACTCTTGCCCATAGGTTGGACCAGAAACCTCACTTACCATCCAGAGATCAACATCAGGCTGCAAGTGAGTAGCAAAAGCATCAGAATGCGAAGCACAAGAGGAAGTTGTAGTAGGCTGTGACCGCAAAATGTAAGGACCAGGATCAGCCCCCTTCAAGAAATGATCCTCTACACCTGGACTAGACCCCTGGCTTTTTACTTTGCGCGAGGGAGAACCACATTCATATGCAGGATGTCCATAAACATGGCACCTACGACAACGAAAAGGAACCTTCTCATAGTCCAGGATCTATTTAATGACAAACTGCCCCCACCGGAGATTCAGAGATTCTGCAAGACCTTCTATGATGTTAATCATCACAAGGATTCTAGCAACCCGCCAGAGATTAGACATAAAGAAGGATAAATCTGCCTCTAAGAAGACCCCAATAATATTTCCTATGCCACAGAGATGTTCCTTAGTCCAATAATGTAGAGGCAGACCCGGTAACCGAACCCACAAAGGGATCGAATCCACCCTTTCCCTACTAGCATCAAAGAGGGGATGCCAAGGTTTTAAGAGCATGGGAGATTGATCTACAGTCCAACTCCGATGCATCACCCACTGGATGTGATCAGAATGCAAGAAATTGAAAGCATACCATCCCTTTGAGAGGGACACCACCTCTGGGACATAACCTAGAACAGATTTCCAATGAGCTCCAGCCCAAGAAACCACAGTTTTCAGGGCAAAAAGCCTCCCCACAACCCTGCCAACCAGAGTCCTGCTAGCCAATGTTGTAACCTGCTCCCATCTGATGTCTTCACCCAAGACATAGTTATATTCCTCTTTTTTAACCTTGATCCAATTCTTTTTTCGGCCCCCCTTCTTTGACACTCCAGCCTCCTTTTCAAACTTTAGGCATGTTTGTTTTGAGTCTTCAGAAACTCTAAACCCACTCTTTTCTTCCCAGCAAGTTTGGCTAGAAATGGCATGCAATCGCTCCTTTTCACTGTAACTCTCCACCCTTCTGTACGTGAGCCCAGAAGGGTCCAGCTCTATATTATTGTTAGTAGGAGAGACTTTGTGAAGACCGCCTGTTTCCAAAACCTTCCCTTCCACTGTCAAGCTCTGAGAGCGACCTTTCCCCTGCAGAAATTGGCCCTTTAACAAATCCGTGCCTCTACAAGCGGACAGTCCATCTACCGTCCGCCCAAGAAAGCTGTCGTTGAATACCAAAAGCGACAGCCTACCGTCCAAAAGGATCGGGGGCTCCACCTCACCTTGGGGGCACAAACCATTCTGCATGCCAAACCTGGTCAAAAACGATTATGTGGATCCCTCCAACAACGAAGTCTGTTCACTGGCCTGACCATCGAACACCGCAGCGCATCCAATGCCATTCAAGACCGACAAAAGCCTGGCCTCACCATCGAAAACCGCAGTGCATCCATCGCCATTCAAAAACGACCTTCTCCCGCCCAGTTCCATCGCCTATTAGCACTTATCAATTGTTTACCAGAATTGAGGTTTTCCACTGTTAATGAGTTTGAGAAACATTAGACAACAACACTTTGGATTCAACATTAGATCTTCGCTCAATGTTTGATTTTCAGGAGGTAGTTAGGGTGGCATGGGGAGTTTCTTGGAGAGATATTTAGAAACCACAAATTTGATTGAAGAATGCACATGACGAACACAAATGAGATAATACTTTGGTCGTGGGTGACTATACTATAAAACTTGCTACTGGTTGTTATTATGACAAGATAGAGCATAGAGTGAAAGAGGACTAGTGGTGGAAAAATTTGTGGAAAGCAAAGGCACTTGCTAATAAAACTTTATTTATGTTATTATTGTTATGCAATTAATTTCTAACATGGTATCTTAAAGGAGAAACCTTTATGGATAAGGCTAGTGTAAGGCTAGTGTACTGTGTGTAAGATGAACAAAGCAATGACCATCTACGTCTTCATGGATTATCCATTCTCATTGTCGTTATGGAGTGATATTGGTGGCTAACCCAGCCTTACTAATATGTGTAAGAGGGGATATGTGAACACTTATAGAGTAGTACCTTATTTTATCGAGTAAGGAATTTAGTTAGGATAAAATACCAACATTTTCAACATTGACGTACAATGACATTTTAGGCTTATTTTATTCCTTTCCTCCTATCAATTTGAAATGCCCACAAATTATTGGTGAAACGGCCACAAACTGTTGGTGATTTGAGGACGGATAAGAAGTACTATAACAAATTTTGGGATCCTATCAAGGCTATCAAAGCCTAATCCCACCCTTGTTATAGTGGGATTAGATCTACAATATTGATCATTGTCATTAAATATGAACTTCATGTTAAATAGGTAAGAAATCAAATATCTTTCCCAGAGTCAACAACGCAATTTTTCAATGTTTTGGCCATACTTTTTTTTTACTGATTTTTTTTTTTTAATTTATATATAAATAGATAAATAATTCCTTTGTAAAATTTTATTATATTCTGAATAAGCGTAATAATTAAGAATATAATTTTTTGTTTGTCATCGACGTTCCATGTTGAACGGAGATTAGGATATGTTACCATCACTCTGATGCTCCCTTATACAGTCAAATTGCCGCTAGGTCAACCAATTCCTATTCCATTTTTTATTTTTTCATCTGTCCTTTGAAATGATCAATGATTAAGCTGGTTAGCCTCTTTTTCTGCACACATGCAGCTGCCAAAGTCAGAGGTCCATGAGAATGTCCATGTCCAGGGACATGTGCCAACGCATCTGTGCGAATGTCAACATCCAGACAAAAACTCAAGCTATATCATGTTATCATATCCGGAAGAAAATGTCTAAGCCAACTGAACCATACGCTCCACGCTTCCACGCCTATGAACGTTTCAATTGGGTGCAACTTGGTGTTTGAAAGAATTCCCATTGGGAATCAACGTCAAACTATTGCTACCGGAATTCAACGCTTGCGAGTCAATTACGTTGCACTCGCTAAAAGTCAATGTTTGAAAGTATTATCATTCTATTTCCGTGTCAAATTTATTGCATTGTAGGTTCGTGTCGTTGTGTCTTAATGTCAAGTTTGTTGCAGGTTGGGGTTATCCAATGGAACAGCATCTAAATTTGTTTCTGGTCGCTGCGATGACCCGAACCTACAATCCAATTAAGGAAGTCCTGAACGAAGCACAACAGGAACGATTCAAAGCAATCCATGTCCTTTGAATGTGCTATCGCAAAGTTGACAACTCACACAATTTTCATTAGCGGCTGTTAACTTAGCATCACGCTGCGCAATCCTCCTCAACCTTAAAAGTCAAATGAATTTAAAATCCCTGCGATGACCCCGACATAAAATAAATTTATGACTTTATTTATTGCATCGTTGTGCTTGAATGTCAAGTTTGTTGCAGGTTCGGGTCATCGCAGGGACAAGCACAAAATTTGCTGCTGGCCGAACATACAATCCTGTTAAGGACGACCCGAACGAAGCACGCTTTGGAACCATTCAAAGCAGACCATGTCATTCGCATGAGATATCGCAAAGTTGACAACCCGCACAAATTTGATTACCTGCATTTAACGACACCTTTTCCTCAACCTCAAGCAATCAAATGAGCTTATGAAAGAACAGAAAACGTTGAGTATGTGCTCAATTTAAGAATTTAAGGAACCGGTCAGGTCTAGCGAAACTTGGGATGAAAGTTTCAAGGCTTTTACGCGGTTTGATTTCTGAAGAGTTGTTTGGCTGGTCAGCTGTTCAACCTGAATATTCTTATTCACACCCTTTTAGCTCTCTTTGCCCAGCGCTTGGCCTTGCCGTTGTGTATATAAATACATCGCCCTGCCGCCGCTGTATTGTATCTAATTTCTCCTAACATCTTTTAACTGCTGTTACTAGCCAGTTTTAGGAGGTGTTGTATTCTTGGTGCGATCTAGAGCTTTATTGCTTTGTTCTCAATAGGAGATCGACATACTACACTTTTCATTACATTACGTCTTCATTGATTGATGTGGTGAGAGGCACCAGCACTAATATCATCAATATCTGAAGTATTATTAGAGAAGACGGGCCATGAAGATAGGCAGCTGGTTTCGGTTCTTCTTTTGGGCTTCAGTCGCAGCAATAGTATCGAATGAAGGGGCTGCCAATGCAGGAAGAGTCCTGAAAGAGAGGAATATTGTGATGGCCAAAGCTGATAAAAATCCATGTGATCATCACAATCTTCTTAATGGAGAATATGAAGTGGGATATATATTGAAGAATAAACTTCCTTCTGGTCCAAGTGGAGGAGTTGGTCACAAATACATCAATTCCTTGGACGCTCTGAAGATGAAGGCAAGTAATGCAGCCAATACGTTGAAGATTAACAAACTTCCTTCCGGTCCGAGTGGGGGAGTAGGCCACAAATACATCAATGCCGAAGGGCTGATGAAGCAATTGGTAGTAGCGTCACAGAAGTTAATTACTATAATGCCTTTGAACAAACTTCCATCAGGTCCGAGCGGGGGAGTAGGGCACAGCAATAACGATTGATGACCACGTTCAAAACTGATTCGTGGCCAGGAAACTCAAACGCTGATTAGCACAGTGAATAAAATAAAAATGAAAAGGTCCGACATGTATTACTGTTGCACCGTGATCGGATAGAATTTGTTATGATGGGACAGTTCATTGTAGCCGTACGATTAAAATCTGGTCCATTTTTGTTATGTCAGTTCTGGCATCTTGTTTTCTTCGGACAAAGTAAAGGATTCCCCTTATGCTATCCAGGGTATCCTATCATATCTTGTCATCCTTTGGTTATGTGTAGTTTGAGTTATTTTTTAATTTTTTTTAATATCCTGGAAGGTAGTTATCATCTTACAGATGAGTTGGTGTGGACAGGAAGGTTTATCAATGTAAAGTATTTTTCTATTCAAAAAATTAAAAAATGGGAAATTAAGAAAATTGTGTTTTTGTTGTTGAGAATATTATTGAATATTATTTCATCTTTTATCTTGAATATGAATCCACTTTGGAATTGGAAACTTCTCAATATTATGGATAATCCTAAACTTCTTAACACTATAGATAATAGGAAATTCCTAGAACAAAATCTTAAAAGCAATCAATATTACTCTTACTCTTATCCCTTGTTACTCTCATCACACACATCTATGTGTCCCAATATTATCCATATACAATTAAAAAATTAAATTTTAAAAAATAAATGATGTCCAAAAATAGCCAATGTAATTATAGTTATTCTTAAGATTTATATGTATTTGTATTACTAGGATTTATATCTATTATTTATACTTTGGTATATATGGAGCTATAATAATTTTTTTCCCCAAAATATAGTTAAAATGAGTTTATGCTAATTAATTTTCATTTATAGAATAGAGAGATTTTATTTAAATTGTAAATCTAAATATTTTATCTATCGTTTAAGTTTCAAATTTTTCTTTTTTATTAATATTTTTTAAACACTGCATATCATTCTATATTAATAATTGGGACACTTGTACATCAAAGTAAATACCTATTAATAAAATATATTAAGATTTTAGATTTTTTTTTTTTAAATAGCATTTCCTTTTATATATTAAATTGATATCAAATCATTTTAATTATGTTGAGCATTCAAATATCTTATTTATATTTTACTCAAAATAACAATATTATTTTTGTTATTAGTATTTTTTTAATGTTACATGTAAAAACTGTCTTGCCTTACTATTTTTTCATTAAATATTTTTCTTCATATTAAAATTCTTTACTTAATGATAATATTCAAATATTTAATTTATAGTTGATATTGTAATTTTTTTATTAATAATATTGTTTTAAATTTCACTTCTAAATTATCTTACAAATAGTGAAGGAATTACATATTTATTTGGAAAATAGAAAGCATTTATAGATTGAATAATAAATCTCATTATGTGTGAGACAGATATAAAATTATGTTATTAAAGTTGGAAATTTCAATTTTTTATTCATGATATTGATTTTTTTTTTAATTAATAGTTTGCTGAATAAATGTTAATTACACATCTCCCTCATCCTAAATAATACTCCATGAAAATGTTTTATTATAAAAAAATTCTTCAATTTTTTTTTATTTTTTTAAATGCCTATCCATGCATCTACATAAACATAATAAATAATTTTAAAAAAGTCATGGTTAAAATATTCCAGTAATAATTGATTCATAATTAAACTATTTTAATTATATTCTATTGAGAAAAATATATATAATTATTTTATGCAACATAATATTTTATATAAAACTTATATATATATAATTTTATTGAAAAGTAAATAGAAAAATTCAATTTCATTATGAAAAAATTTTCAAATATATATTATAATTCTTTTACATAATGTGAAAACTATCATAATTTATTGGTCAAATCAGTAGTGAGGATTCTCATAGCTATGGATGTAGGTGACTCATTATAGTTATACAAGGAAAATGATGTCACTTAGAACTACCCATTTGTGGTTGGTAAAAGGATAAGATTTCACTATTGCTAGATGTATCTAGGTCTCAAGCTTTCAACTTGATTGTTTATGTCAAGGAAACCAACTCTTAGCTAATCAGAAACATTTTTAGAACATATTTCATTATCTAGATAATAATTTTTCATATCAATAAAAATATAAATATATAAATATATAATCGGTCTAAATATATAATCGGTCTTTAAATATGAATATACTAGGTAAATCAATTCCATGAAAAATAAAAGATTTTCTAACAAAATATATACATAAAGAAATACTTACATTTACATGTCCATGACTTTAATAATCATTAACAGTTTTTCTAGATGGAGGTCGTTAGCTTCGTGTTACAAATTGGAATTGCGTAGAAGTAGTCCAAATCCCCGTGAATAGAATGACTTAAGTGCTCTGTAGGCCCCAAAAGGAAGTTCAGGGATGCACTTGCACCAAACAAAAACCTACATATTTATACATATATAGGTTGAAAATGAATAAGAACCAAGACGGTTGACATTAACTAATGTTGTGAAAATCAATCACAGAAAACTAAGAAACAAAAGTTTAGGGATGCATTTGCACCCACACACAGGCCTACATATTTATGCATATATAGGTTGCAAATGAATAAGAACCAAAACTGTCGACATTAACTAATGTTGTGAAAATCAATCACAGAAAACTCAGAAACAAATTCCTATCAGAGCTATGTTTTGTAGTATATACAACAATCATTATTTAAATGAGGTGACATAAACAGGATTTGGACAGATATTCAGGGACATAAAACTTTATGGACCCAATGCATCATCAGATTGCACCACATACACAATAAGCTTGGGTTAACCGGAAAGTTAATATAAATTCTGATGGAAATTTCTGATAATTTCGAACAAAACAGAGGAAGCAAAGTTCCTCAACTCAACACAAAGAAATGAGAGAAATCTGGACAAAGAAGATATGGAGAAAAGCTCTGTTTTTATTAACCATAAAAATGACAATAAAAATTACAAACTTCTTCAGAACTACAGTTCTGGAATAATAAAAAAACTCCATACTCTGTTTTTTAACACAAATTCGTGTTTCAGCATCTGGCAGACAGTTGCTGAAACACCACACAGTCTGTTGCTGAAACACACAGACAGTTGCTGAAACAGCCTGTAGAATGCATTGCTGCTCCAAAACACAGCGACTCTGTTTTTTTCCTGTTTTTCCTGCTCTGCCTTCTTCTCTGTCTTTTTCTATTTCTCAAACTCTCTAACATTAAAACGAACTGCAGTTCATTACATTTATAAGTGAAAAAACATTTTTGACTTATAATATTTAAAAATACAAAATATCTTCTAAAGCTTATTTGCGTATTGAATGCAGCAAGCGGTGATGCCTTTTGAAGAAATGAAGTCGGCTGTTACAGGGGCATTTAATTCTGAAAATTTAATGCACAGTAATGTGAAAAATATCAAGCATGACTTTGAGGCATCCGCCAGTATGGAATATCTACAGCAAATCGGATTTTTGTCCAGCTGTTTTATGTTGCAGTTGGAATTAAATTCCAACACTCCCCCTTAATTTCAACTGCTGGGTTTTGCTGCATACCCAGGCATTTTCTGAAATGATCAAAACTTTTCTTTGCCAATGGTTTTGTCAAGATGTCAGTTAACTGATCCTCTATTCTGCAATGCTGCAAAACAATCTCACCATTGTTAACCAATTCACGTATGAAGTGAAATTTGGTGTCTATGTGCTTTGTCCTTTTATGAAAAACAGATTTTTTAGACAATGCTATTGCCGAGCTATTGTCACAGTAAATGGTTGTGCCCTTTTCTTGTTCATGACACAAATCTCTGAGAACTCTTCTCAGCCACACTGCTTGGCATGCTGCTGCTGTTGCTGCCACATACTCTGCCTCTGCTGTTGACAAAGCCACGATTGGTTGCTTCTTGGAAGCCCATGAGATGGCTCCCGATCCCATATGAAACACATATCCCGATGTGCTTTTCCTATCATCAACACTTCCAGCCCAATCACTGTCAGTGTAACCTGTCAACATGAAACTTTCAGAAGAGGAGTATAAAATACCAAACCCCTTCATTCCATTCACATACCTTAGAATCCTCTTGGCTGCCTGCCAATGAGTCTCTTTCGGTCTTTCCATAAATCTGGAGATTAAACTCACAACGTGCATAATGTCCGGCCTAGTTGCAGTCAAGTACATGAGGCTGCCAACTATGCTCTTGTACAATTTTGGATCAAAATCCTTGTTGTTGTCTTCTTTGGTCAATTTCAACCCCATTACAGTTGGAGTCACAGCTGCCTTGCTGTTCTGCATGTTAAATCTCTTCAACACTGCTTCTACATATTTAACTTGGGAAATGAAAACACCATTTTCACTTTGATCTACTTCAATTCCAAGAAAATATCTTAAGAAGCCCAAGTCAGTCATTTCAAATTCACTTTTCATGACTGCTTTAAAATCAGCAATGAGAGAAG
Source organism: Pinus albicaulis (assembly GCA_034641835.2). Classification (NCBI taxonomy): domain Eukaryota; kingdom Viridiplantae; phylum Streptophyta; class Pinopsida; order Pinales; family Pinaceae; genus Pinus; species Pinus albicaulis. Next base: position 640,003,182 of record CM076571.1, read on the forward strand.
CATCATTGCCACTAAATATTAAATCATCTACATATAAAACAACAATAAGAATATTACTGTCATTCTTCTTTATGTAGAGTGTGGGTTCACCATCACACTTCTCAAACCCATTCTCAATCAGATAAGCATCTATTTTGCTGTACCATGCTCTTGGAGCTTGCTTCAGCCCATAAAGAGCCTTCTTCAGTTTGCAGACTTTATGCTCTTGGCCTTCAACTTCATAGCCTGGAGGTTGTTCAACATAAACCTCTTCTTTTAACACTCCATTCAGGAATGCAGATTTGACATCCATCTGATAAATCTTCCATTTGTGTTGTGCCGCAATAGACAACATTGTTCTGACTGTTTCCATCCTTCCTACTGGTGCAAAGGTTTCATCATAGTCTTTGCCTTGTTGCTGCTTGTAGCATTTTACAACAAGTCTTGCTTTATGCCTGTCAATCTTGCCTTTAGCATTGCTTTTGGTCTTATAGACCCACTTAACTCCAATGGCATCTTTGCCTTCAGGGAGGTCCACTAACTCCCATGTTTTACTCTTCTCAATTGCACCAATTTCTTCATTCATTGCTTCAATCCATTTATCTTCATTTACAACATCTTCAAAATGAATTGGGTCATCAACATGACAATATAAAGCAAATAATGAATTCAGACCGGTATTGTTACTTACCTCTCCTTGTTCATAAATCTCATTCAGATTTTTGAATCTTGGTCTTCTTGGTGTGCGTGGAGTTCCATCCGAACTTGAGGGTATTTCTGATCCCTGTGGTGTGCTTGGAGAAGCACTTCCTTGACTTCTCAAGGTTGTTCGAATTCCAGCTTGTGGTGTGGTTTGTTGTACTTGCTGTGGTGGAGGAGGACCCACCTAGGAAGGATTATTTGCTGCTGTCCCTTCCTCTTCTTCTTCGTGAGACACAATTGTCTTCACATTCACTGTCTTCTCTAAGCTTCCATCCCAAGCTTCATCTTCAATGAACTGCACATCTCTGCTTACTATCAATTTCTTGGTTAATGGATTATAGAGTTTGTATGCTTTTGACTCATCACAATAGCCAATAAAGACACACTTCTCCCCCTTACTGTCAAGCTTCTTCCTTAGCTGATCCGGTACATGTGCATATGCTACACAGTCGAATACTCTCATGTGAGTGACATTTTTCTTTTGACCACTCCATGCTTCTTCTGGTATTTTGTTCATGACAACTTTAGTTGGGCATCTATTCAAGATGTAAACTGCGCAAGTGACAGCTTCTGCCCAATACTCATGCGGCAAGTGTTTTGCCTTTAGCATACTCCTGACCATGTCCAGAATGGTCCTATTCTTCCTTTCCAAAACACCATTTTGTTGAGGTGTGTACCTCGCGGTGAACTGCTTTTGTATGCCATTCTCGCTACAAAAACGTAGAAAGTCTTTGGAGATGTACTCTCCACCTCTATCTGTTATGAGCACTTTGATATAATGCCCACACTGCTTTTCAACAAGAGTTTTGAAGTGGCGGAATTTCTCAAGCACTTCACTCTTCTGTTTCAGCACATACACCCATGTTTTTCTGGTGTAATCATCAATGAAGGTTAAAACATATTTATTTTCAGCAAATGATGGTATTTGCATCGGTCCACACACATCAGAGTGAAAAATTTCCAAGGGTGCTTTTGCCCTTATACTCTTTCCTGCTGGAAAGTTTTCTTTGTGTTGCTTGCCTAAGATGCAACCTTCATAAAGGTTTTCCGGTTTCTCGATCAATGGAAATCCTTTTATCATTCCCTTTCTGTGGAACAGATTCAAGCCTCTGAAATTGAGATTTCCAAATCTCAAATGCCACAACCAATTTTCATCTTTCACTTGTTCTTGAAAGACTTCTTGTGTTACAGCTGCAATAGTTCTTCCTTCCTTCAAATCTGCCCTGAGTTTGAGAGGAAACATTCTATTGCTGGTCATGTGCACCTGTGCAATGATCTTCTTACTTGGAGGTATGTCTCTGATTGTACACATATCATCTTTGAAGAACACATTGTAACCTTTGTCAATGAGTTGTCCAATGCTCAAAAGATTACATTTTAGACCCGGTACATAGTATACCTCTGGCACAATCATCTGTTCTCCATTTCTTGCTCAGATACTGACTCTGCCCTTACCCTTGACAAATATCTTACTATCAGTTCCTGTTGTTACCTCAGATTTCACATTTTCATCTAGATTGGCAAACATTGCTATGTTTCTAGTCATGTGATTACTACAACCTGAGTCTAAGAACCAAAAATCATCTTGTTTGTCTTGTGCAATGTTACATGTTAACAGCACAATCCTTGGATTCTTATCTTCTTCATTTGCAAAATTAGCATTTTTCCTACTATTCATGTCATTTTGCTTTTTCCTACATTCATTGGCATAGTGCCCATATTTCTTACAATAATGACATTGGACTTGGGATTTGTCATACCTTTGTCCATGAGCTTGATGTTTGCTTGAACCTTCATCTTGGTTCTGATTGCAGCTCCTTCCGCTTGTGCTTGCAGGATTATTTCTGCCTTTGTTTTGGCTTCTTCCACGACCTCTATTATTTGCTCTGCCTTGACCTTTTCCTTGGCCGAAAGACATCTGAGTCTTGAATGCTTGCTCAAAAGAGGAATCTGTTCCTCTACTCAGTCTGTGTTCATGAGACATAAGAGAAGCATTGAGTTCATCTATTGTGAACTGTGAGAGATCCTTTGTTTCTTCTATTGCTACCACAACAGATTCAAACCTTGAGGGTAAACTTCTCAAGATCTTCTCTACAATCCTTCTTTCTTCAAGAATTTCACCATGAGATCTTATCTGGGTTAACAACCCAATAACCTGAGTGAAGAAAGAATCTATTGTATCAGATTCCTTCATGTTGAGTGTTTCAAAGTCTCTCCTCAACATCTGCAACTTTGCAGTCTTCACCTTCTCCATGCCTTGATAAGCAGTTTTGAGAATATCCCATGCCTCCTTGGATTTTGTTGCTGCTGCAATCCGTGGAAAAACACTTTCATGCACTGATTGGAAGAGAAAAAAGAGGGCTTTGGCATCCTTCTTCCTGTCACTCTTCAACAGGTCTCTTTCTGCTACTGTCAAAGCAGCCAATGCTGCTGCATCTGCAGGTTCAGCATAACCAGTTTCAACTAGCTCCCATATTCCTTGAGAAGCAAACAATGCTTTCATTGTTATGGACCAATAACTGTGATTTTTCCCATTAAACTGTGGCAGTTGGGAATTTGTCAAACCAGATCCAGCATCTGCCATCTTAACTGTAAAAATCAAGAAAAGATATTGACTGTATAATAAAACAAGCAAAAATTTTCTCTGTTGGAGAAATCTGCTCAAATAAACTTCTTACAGCTCTTGCAGTGAAAAACAAACTCTGTTTTTGACTCACTGAGTGCCTAGACCGGCTCCGATACCATGATGGAAATTTCTGATAATTTCGAACAAAACAGAGGAAGCAAAGTTCCTCAACTCAACACAAAGAAATGAGAAATTTGGACAAAGAGGATATGGAGAAAAGCTCTGTTTCTATTAACCATAAAAATGACAATAAAAATTACAAACTTCTTCAGAACTACAGTTCTGGAATAATAAAAAACTCCATACTCTGTTTTTACAAACTCTGTTTTTTAACACAGATTCGTGTTTCAGCATCTGGCAGACAGTTGCTGAAACACCACACAGTCTGTTGCTGAAACACACAGACAGTTGTTGAAACTGCCTGTAGAATGCATTGCTAATCCAAAACACAGTGACTCTGTTTTTCCTCTGTTTTTCCTGCTCTGCCTTCTTCTCTGTCTTTTTCTATTTCTCAAACTCTCTAACCTCAAAAAGAACTGTTGTTCATTACATTTATAAGTGAAAAACATATTTTACTTATAATATTTAAAGATACAAAATATTTTCTAATCTTATCTGCGTATTGAATGCACAGGAAGCAGTGGGAGTTAACGTGCTGCCTTTTGGAAAATGAAGTCGGCTGTCTGCAGGCTCAATAACTTATGCAAATTTATTGCTTGACTTTCAGGCATCCGCCTTGCTGAAATATCTGCGGCAATCAGATTTTATGTCCAGCTGTTTTATGTTGCAGTTGGAATTAAATTCCAACAAATTCAAAACACCTTACCCCAATTTGAAAACTCATTTTTAATCTTTCAATTTCGTTCACGCGGCCAGGTCTCTGCTCTACAATTTATTTAAGGTGTTTTGGTTTTCTAGCCATATTGTTTTGGTTACACCACGAGGTTTTGGTTTTGAGCATATTTACAAGCAAGAATTTCATCCATTACTCTCCAAGAGAGGTATTTAATTCTCATTTCCTTAATAACGTTATATTAATATCGTTTCTTCATTTTCCTTGCTTCCTTCGTTTACATTTACTAATTCTTATGTTTTCTTTACAGGTATCCAATATGATTTTCCTATCTGAGTTTTCTTATGAGCTCTGTCTTATTTGAGTTCCAAGGATTTGATGCATGAGGTAATTTCTTACTTTCGCTAGAATTTTCTATGTACCATTGGAATTTACCATTTTTGTCTCCTCTTCTCTTAAAATTCATTTTTTTAATATAGAGCCGGAGAAAATAACTATGGTTTCCTCTTTGGTTACACTTCCACTAAGAAATTTCAATGTGATTTTTTCTTTCACTCTATCTATTTTCAAGAAACCCCATCTTTAAAATATCATTTATATATTGTTTTTGAGTTGGGTTTTATTTCCATCTCGAACAAAAATAGACTACACCAGATATTATCCCTTTAGTTAACGTGCTAGGATAACACATGAGTGAGAGAGGAATGATTATCTGGATTTCATTAGAATTTGGAATATTGTTCCAAAGTGACCCTCTAAGTTACTAATTTGTTTTTCAAGCCAGTACTCTCCACGGCCATGGGGCCGAAAATACTTTTCTAAAGATTCTTCTAAGTTTTTGAAATTGGGTTTTCTTATTCCCTTGATATTTTTCTCCCATTCAATACTATGGCATATATCCGTTGGCATTCGTAGCTTTGGAAAGGATGAACTACCGTTTTCATTCTTTTATATATATATATATATTCTCTTCCTTATTATTTTTCAACACGGCTTTAAATTTTAAATCTGTAAATATTTCAAGGATCTAACCATCGTCTCCACATAATTCTTCACTCCACGTATGGAATTCAAGCACAATAGTTTATTTGATCATTTCTTCACCAATGTATCCCACATGCTCTCGAGTTAATTTTTTATTTCATGTTGTGCAGGTTGGCAACCTTCAAAATAATCAAATTTGCCTGAACTTAACATAACCCAAGTCAGGGTTTGTCTCTTTTACTATAATATAACTCTATAGGGGTACAACTTGAAAGAAACAAAGCAGAGTTGAAAGTAAAAAAAAATTGACAAACATCATGAGAATGCAGCTACGACTGTTTATTTATACATAGAAATTTCAAACAGAAATGTCGATGTCTGACTCTTGTTGAGCATCGGTATTTATAAAAAAAAATTGTCGGTAAGGCGGTGTTTTTCTTTTCACTTCTCATGGCGGTGAGGTGGTGCAAGCGATACTGGTGGTGAAATAATTATGCTTACATTCTCCCCCTTATTTATTTCACAAAAAGAAAAAGAAAAAAACTTTGATATTACATGAAAATGTTGTTACATCATACATACTCCTATGTTTTCCCTGTGAGTTTCAAAGAATTCTTTTCCCAAGGGTTTTATAAATATGTTTGCAAACTAGTCTTTTGATCTGCAAAAATCCATACATATTTCATTATTTCTTGCTAATTCTCGAACAAAATGATACCCTGTATCAATATGTTTACTCTTCTTCTAGAAAACATGATTTGTTGATAATGCGATAGCAAATTTTTTATCACAAAAAATCTGAGTTGGTTCTTTCTGTTCATGCAACAACTAAATCAAAATTATTCTCATCCACACAGCTTGAAATGTTATTTTCGTCGCTGCAACAAACTCTTCTTCAGCTGATGATAGAGTCACAATGGATTGCTTCAATAATGCCCATGAAATTGCACTTGAACCAAAAATTGAATAGATATCCATATGTGCTCTTCGTGTTATCAATATTACCTGCAAAGTCGCTATCTATATATCCAATTAGTTTAAAATGTGAATCAGATGTATACAAGATACCATAGTTTATTGTTCCAGAAACATATCTTAAAATCCCTTTTCCAACTAGCCAGTGGGTACCCTTAAAAGACTCTATGAATCTAGAAATGAAATTTACAAGAAATATTATATCAAGCCTTGTTGCAGTCAAATACATAAGACTTTGAAGCAATTTCCTATACAAGGTTGGATCAATATTTGAGCCTTGATCATCCTTATTGTGTTTTGTACCAATTTCAATTTGGGTTACAACTAGCTTACAATTTTCCACCCTAAACCTTTTCAATATATCCTTTCCATACTTAGATTGACAAATGAAAATACCATCTTCAGATTGAGTTAATTCAATACCAAGAAAATATTTCATTAGGACTAAATCAATGATATCAAATTATGTTTTCATGCTTGTATTAAAATAATCTACTCAGAGATCTCCAGTGAAAATCAAATCATCAACATACAAGCACACAATCAAAATTTTACCTTCGTCGTTTACTTTTGTACTCAAATTTGGCTCACTTGGACTCTTGATGAATCCATTATCATTCAGATATTAATCAATTCTACTGTACCACACTTGTGGTGCTTGTTTGAATCAATATAATGCTTTATTTAATTTTTAAACTTTATATTGTTTACCATCTATTTCATATCTAGGAGGTTGTTTCACATAAACCTCTAATTCCAAAAAACCATTTAAAAATGCATACTTAACATCCATTTGATATATTTTCCATTTGTTTTGTATAGAAATAGCGAATACCATTCTTACAGTGTCAAGTCTAGCTACAAGTGCAAAAGTTTCATTATAATCAATCCCAAGTTGTTGACTGGACCCCTGAGCTACAAGTCGTGCTTTATGCTTTTCAATTTCACCTTCAACATTCGCTTTAGTTTTTTAAATCAATTTAACACTTATATTATTCTTACCTTGAGGAAAATCTACAAGTTCCCAAGCATTATTTTTTTCTATAGCATCAGTTTCTTCATCCATATCTTTTATCCAAAAATTTTCTTTCACGACTTCATCAAAATTTACTAGATCATATTAAAGTAATGCAAAATTCAAAACTTGATCTATTTCATCCTTTTGCTCATACAATTCTTTTAAAGTTCTAGTTTTCTGACCTTTAATTCTATCCTGTAATGTAGCCATTGTAGGATTAGATTCATTACTCACCTCCGTCCCTGTTCTTTGTTGTCGACCATAACCTGATCGTTCACCACGTTCCTAATTTCTTGGTGTTCTGCATTGTAATGGATTGAATGTTTGTGATTGGATTGTTGAAGTTCTTGCAGCAGGTGTATATGGAGTTGATTGTCCACCTCGTAATTCTTTCTTATCTTCTTTATCATCTCCATGAGATAATACGACTCCCTCTGCAACAAATTTGTCTATGCTTCCATCCCAAGCTTCTTCTTCCTTCAATTCAACATCTCTACTAATGATATATTTCTTGGTGATGGGATTATAGAGTTTATATCCTTTAAATTATTCACTATATCCAATAAAAATACATTTCTCACTTCTACCATCTAGATTTTTTCTCAATTTTTTAGGAACATGTGCATAAGAAACGAAATCAAAAATTCTTAAATGGGATATATGAAAAACCCTTACAATACCATGCTTCTTCGAGAACTCGGTCCTTTACACTCTTCATCGGACTTCCGTTAAGGATATAAACAACACAAGCTACTACTTCTCCCCAATATTCATTTGGTAGATTCTTTTCCTTCAACATACTTCGAGACATATCCATAATAGTTCAAATTTTCTTTTCAGCTATTCCATTTTGTTGCGGAGTATAATGTGCAGTAAACTACCTCTTGATTCCATGCGATTTAAAAAACTCGATGAACTCGGTTAGCATATATTCACCACCTCTATTTGATCTCAAAATTTTAATATGCTTTCCACTTTCCTTTTCAACCATAGTTTTAAATCTTTTAAATACATAAAATACTTCATAATTTTATTTCAGAAGATAAACCCATGTTTTTTTACTGTAGTCATCAATATAAGTTAAAAAGTAAAAATTACCAGCCAAAGAAGGTGATTGCATCGGTCGACACAAATCTGTGTGAAAAAATCCAATGGACCTTTCGACCTATAGGAAACTTCAGAAACAAATTTCTTTCTATGATGCTTTGTAAGTAGACAACTTTCACATGAGCTCGTTGGATATTGAATACTTGGTAACCCTTTCAGCATTTATTTCTTCGGTAACAAATGTATACCACCAATATACAAATGACCATCTTAAATGCCATAACCACGATTCATCGAAATTCTTAGTTTAATAAGAATTCAAGGAGGGAGACAACTCATTTCTCATTATAAGTGGAATCATCCTATCCTTTGTCATTTATACTCTTGCTCTCAACTGATTTCTTGGATATTTGTCAATGATATTATACACATTATTTTTGAAGAATACTCTATAACTTTTTCTCTATAAGTTTTCCAATGCTCAACAAATTGCATTTTAAGCTAGGTACATAATACACATCATCAATTTTTCTTCTCTCACCATTTCTAGTATAAACATGAATTGCTCCTTTACCTTTAACACATACCTTATGATTGTTACCTAGCTTGAATTCAGACTGAATACTGGTGTCTATATTGGAAAATAAATCTGTGTTTCCAATCATGTGATTGCTAAAACCACTATATAAAAACCAAATATTATATGAACAGTCTTGAGTTACATTACAAGTCAAAAACATTGACATTATTATCTTCAAATTCTTCTAATATGTGTGAAAATTTCTTACCAACATTTACCTCCCTCTTCAAACTCTTTGTAGAAAAATGGCCATATCTCTTGCAATAATAACAATGAACGTTAGAGATATCATACTTTTGATTTCCTCGATGCCATGTGATATTCTTACTCCCCCTTAAATTAAGAGGACATTGTTGAGATTTCTCTTCATGCTCATAATAATCTCACGAATGTCTTTGATCAACTATTCTGCCACCTCTTCCTCTATTACTCGATCTTCCTCTGCCTCTTCCTCTATTAAACTACAACTAAATTTTGAAGGCATTCTCCAACGTGCTATCATCGTATCTTAACATTCTAGATTCATGTGCAATCAATAAACCATTCAACTCTTCAATTTGGATTTAACTTGTGTCCTTGAACTCTTTTATGGATACAACAACTGCTTCAAATTTCTTTGGAAAAATTTGAAGGAATTTCTCAATGAGTCACTTGTTTGAGAGGTCTTCTCCATACTATCTCAATTGATTACCAACAATCATGACTTAAGTCATAAAAGCATCCATAGTATCACTATCTTTCATTTTCATGTTCTCAAAATCTCTCCCCAAATTCAACAACTTGACATTATTTACTTTCACTACACCCTGATAGCAAGATTCAAGGGTGTCCCACATCTTCTTCGAAGATTCTTCATTTGACACTTTTGAAAACATCACGTCATCTAAGCCTTGTTGAATAAGGCCAAGTGCTTTATTCTCTTTCTTTTTGTTCTCTTTAAAGAATATTTGTTTAACATTTGTAAGAGCCATCTTTACTGCCTCATTAGTAGGCTATAAATACGAATTAGTAAAAAATCCCCAAATATCATAAGAACACAACAATTTTATCATTCGAATAAACCAAGAATCATAATTTCTTTCTTTCAAAAAAGGAACGGATGACTGAGTAATATTTGTATTTGTCACCATCTCTCAGAAATAATTGCAATCTTCAGATACAAATTTAAAAACACTTTTACAATGTATTACTTTCAATTCCTTTAAAAGGAAAATTAGAAAATGATGGATTCTAAATATCCTCCCAATAACTTTCTGCAACACTTAAAAAAAGAAACCATACCCTTTTATGACTTTAAAGCCTTTATACTCCCTTAATAAAAAATCATATTAATCATCATCTTCGTAAGGATAAATCATTTTTTCAAACTTCATAAGATAAACCATATAAAGGGTCTTCAAACAATATTACTTCTAAAACTTATAAAGGCTTTGAGAAAAACTTAAGCACTTCACCCTTGCATATTTTCCTTCAAAGAATTTGAAAAACTTACGGACTTCACCTTTGCATATTTTCCTTCAACTAATTTGAAAAATTTTGAAGTAGTTTCTGACACCAGAAACAATATATGAGCATAGAGAAGAAGCTCCAACCTCCTCCCCAGTAATTTTTCCCTCCAACTTACGAGCTTGTAGGAAATTACAAGGCCGAGTGGCATCTGTCTTCCAACCAACAACATAAAACAATAAATAACACTTTATCTTTCTAGCTCTGTGTTGGCATCGTCATGACTTCAATAAAATTTTAAAATATGTTGGGTTTTCACAAATCTGTCCAGCCCCAAACAGCTACAAAATGATTGGCAACAACCTTCCACACAAATGGATTTCAAAGTCTTAGCGAAAAACTCAATGTATAAGGCTTTCAAAGTCTCAACGAAAAAATCAACGTAATATTCACTCTCTACAACATAATACGCACATCGATTGTAATCAGAAGTTAATCTGGCTTTGATACTAGATGAAAGAAACAGAGCATAGATGAAAGTAAACAAAAATCAACAAACAACATGAGAATGCAACTACGACTGCTTATTTACACGCAAAAATTTCAAACAGAAATGGTGATGTCGGGCTCTTGCTGAGCATCGATATTTATACAAATGTGTTGATTACAATAATTAAAATATTATTTTCTTAGACAGTGTTTTCCCTTTCACTTCTGCAGACAGTGGTGACTCTTCGACGTTTCGAAAATTCATGGCAATGAGGAGGTGCAGGCAGTGCTGGTGACAAAATAATTATGCTTACACAAGTTGTATATTTCATCATTGATCCTTAACGAATTTCAAGCTCATATTAATTATTTTGGCTATCCTCCTGTATAAATTATATTGTTTGGTTTCTTCACTTTGTAGTCTCTTTTTAATCTAATTATGAGATTGATATAAAAAATAGAACTTGAACTTCTATGTATATAAAAAAATATAACTCGAACTAATATGTAGAGTTTCCAAAAAATGAAATATTTCCCTTTGATTGAGGGATATATTATAATTTATGTTAAATTCTTCATTATACTTCTTTTATGGTTTTTGGTAGTATTAAAATGCACACTTCACATGTAGATCATTTCGAATGGTTATGTTTTCCAGGCTATCACTTTTTATGGTTACTTGTATTATTTTTTACATCCTTAATACTAAATTGATAATTATTAATTGTCTCCTCGACTGGGGTGCCACGTGGGAGATGGGAGGCATGAGGTGGCATGCGGCGATGTGTACCACACGAACACTCAAGCATAGCGATGGTCGGTGATCAGAGGGGCGGTACCACCACTCACATGATATAATGACTGACCAAGTATATGGTGGAAGCTAACTAACCTTGTCAGAGCGGTATGGGAAACAACGTCGATGCATTAAGGGGTTTATGAAGGTAGGTGAAGGAAAGGGCATCATCGTTTTCTGGCAGAATTCAGAGGAAGGAGGAGCAGTCGCTATGCGAGAGAAGGTTGGAGCATTGTGATCACACCCTATCACCTGGTATGTGGTTTGTCTCCTAACTATGTATGCCGCGATCAACTTAACAATTCTTCCGATCTGTTGCAATATCTGTGAATATATGTTTCTTTTTTTGTATAATTGGAATTCCATAGCTCATTGTGTGGTTTTAGAGGGAGGCTATAAAACCTTTGTGGGTTTGCATGGATGACACTCTAAATGCTACAGTCTTTGTTCCAATTTTGTTTTTTTTCTCTGCATGGCTTCGACTCAAGGGAATTTAGGTTCATTTTCTTTATAGCCTCTTTGTTTCGGTCCTTTGTATCATTTTTCTAAGTTTCTTTACTCCATAAATTCTGTTGTTGAATCTCCACTTGAATCTCCTTGCCCCATGCACTCGGGTCTAGAGTCTCCCTGCACCCTCCGCACTGTGTGTATAAATTCCAGGGCTTTGGTTTTCTTGTCCCAAAATTAAGAATTATAATGCATGGAACTGAACACATACCCTTCGAATCATTCTCAATGCAATTGGTATTCTGGACCTGTTCCCCCTCATTCATTTCTTAATGTGGCTGGTTCTCTGTTGCGGATGTGGGCGGATCTTCGATGTCCTAAGGTCTAAGCCAATTCTTAAAAGATTAAATTTTGTTTACAAAGGTTGTATTTTGGTTTCAGTGGGCCTCTGGCTTACTGTGTCGAAGTTTTTTTCCTTACCTTGTCAAATTTGTGAGTCGGGATGGGTTTTCCTGTTTCCGGGTCTATAACCTCTGGGTGCTAAGGAATTTCAATATTTCTATTCGAATGTTGGAGTTGATGTGTATGTGTCTGACCATGCATTTCCATTCCCGTCATAACAAGATTTTTAATCCTACCACCCTTCTCTATAGTCTATTACTGAGAAGGGGGAATGTCGACCTCTATTTATCTAGTGATTACTACAATTTTATGCCTGACAGTGTGGGTCCTTTTCACTATTGTTTGTATAAAATATTTATTGAATTTATTCTGCAATGTACATGTTTCTACAAATTTTAAACAATTTCTACTCAACCATTACGAAAGGACTTGCTACAACACTGTTAGTTTATTCAACGGTGGGTGCTACTGCATGAAAATATGGTTAAAGTACAGAAGACCAAGAAGGAGGGTAAAGACAAATAGAAATAGAAACAAACCAAGCCTACTGTGGGCCCTAGAAAGAGAGGAATAAATTCGTGCAAAGAAGTAATGTAAAAGCTCTTTGATGCCTATTCTACAGGCATTCTGCTGAAGGTTCGAAACCTTATCTCTGGATAGGAGAAATACTATAATACCAAGGATAAAGGAGAAAGACAGGAGGAGGCAATGGATTTCCTAAAATACCCTGGTAACATGAGAAGAAAACTATCACTATTCCATCAATCTTTCCATACCTACTAGATGCTTAAATGCGTTTTGGCCAAGGAAATCATGAGTATACAGGAAATTGGAGGAGATCCAAAAGCACCTCCATTTTGTAAGAGATAAGGAGAGAGATCCAAGAAATTAGGGTGTCTCAACATCATGGAACTGTTCATCATGGCTGCATAGATTGTCAGCTGCAAACCATGCACTAGGTGGACATGACTGGTTCTAGTGTAAAGGATTTGGCACCAATTGAGTCATCGCATGATTGACATAGTATATTCTCTCGTTTTTTTTTATGCATGTTGCGGATAACATTTGCTATTTGAAGTTAGAGTATGTAAGAGATAGGAAATTGGACATAGTTGATAGAATAAGGGTTAAAATTTTCCAGTATTGATTAGCTTATAACTATTTAAGGTGGTCAAAAAACTTGGTTTCTTTCAGGCAGGTTGAGGCCATCAAGTTAACCTGTTGTTTACCAAAAGAAAGATAATTATTAATTGTCTCTTAAAATTTTATATTACTTTGTATTCAGAACCATTTTCAATTCATATATATATATATATATATATATATACTCATACTCTTACTCTTACTCTGTGATTTTAGCTCAGTACTAATTATTGTATCCATATTACATAAAACAGTCTTTGCTATGATTAATAAACTAATGATCACTTCATTAGTCATTCATTTTTATTTCAAGAACTTTCTTTCATATATGAATTACAGAAAGATAGGTTGAACTAGATTGTACTTAATATCTAAAATTATAAAAAACAAATATACATTTATATATGTATAGGAAGGTACTAAATCTATAAATAACTCTACTAGACTTATAAACATGAGTATTTTATTTGATTCAAATGAATATCACAGGTATTCCATGTTTCTTTACACAAAATTTTATTAGCTTAATAGAGAATATTGAGGATATTTACCATAATCTTCCTTAGATAAATCCCTACCGACACTATATTTTATACCGAATATAATTTAAATATATGTTATAGTATCCAAATTAGAATAAAAATATCAATAAAATTGCAATTCTTTACATATGACTCGAAGAGTTGATTACCCTAGCGCACATTGAAATTATGTAATGAATTTCATATATATATACTTGCTGAAATTATTAAATGTACTATAAAATTTTATTTAAGTAAGCCAGCATAACTTTATCTATTATACATTTTATATATAATAAACAAAATAACCATATATTTACTATAATTATCTACTTAAAGTGTAGCGTATTTTTACATCCAAAAATTCTCTCACATATAATAATTCTTTAATTCATCATTTAATATAACATTCTCATTTAACAATATTAAACTATCCCATATTCAACATGTAAAACACAAATATAATTACATCTAACTATAATTAGTGGTTTTGGGAATATTTAGGAACATAATCATGAAGTGTCTCCAATAGTTCCGAAATTCTTGCTTTCATCAATCAACAATCTTTTAAAGTTCGTGAGTGGTTTTCTTATATATTTTTCCCAACAAATTTTTCATCGTGATTTTGTATCTCTTAGTTACCTAGGTTTTTTATTTCTGTTTAAGAAAAATATCTCAACCATGTAGACTTAACGACTAACATCTATAATACTGAAGTGCTCTTTAGTGAACATTTCTAAACAATGCATTTATTAATTTAATAGAGTAATAGTTAATTATATCATCAAATAGTTTTCATTTTTGTTTTCATAGTTGTTAAATCTAACCATAATTTAAAAGTCTAAAAATAATTATAATTATGTCTGAAAAATAAAAACAATAAAATGTCATAGATAGTACAAGTACAAAATGTAATACAAGAAATGCATGAATAGAAAATAGCGATGTCTGAAAAATAAAAAACTTAAGGACGTCATAGATAATACGAGATGTAATACCAGAAATGGATAGAATAGATAATCGTGATTAAAGCAAAGCCCAAGGAAGCTTAGGGGCGGCATAAGAGCTATGTCACAGTCATCCAATTGATCAAAACATACGAGGTTGAAGATAAAGGTTTTTTGAGGGCCAAACTCTAAAGAGTTCGATAAAGTTTGGAAAGGAAGCAAAAGTGACTTTAAAGGATACTTCAAACCTTAATATTAATTCTTAATTAATAATATATAAAAAATGTAATAATTTATAAATTTTAATTTTAATATCAATAAATTAATAATATATTTAAATAAATTTTAAAGTATTATTGACAAATCCAATTCTATTATTTTCGAACCACGACAGTTTCAGTTTATATCCGTCGTAATACAGTAGATTGGCTAGAAAGGAAATTCAATCTTTTTATGAAACCAGATCTTCTTTTCCTCTAAGTAATTTAGATCTAAAGCGACTTATTTGATTAAAAGAAATAAAAATAAAGCAATGGCTATATTATAATCGTAAGAGTAGAAAATAATATGTTCGGTATATTTGTTATTCCCCATATATGCTGTAAAATGAAAGATATCGACCTTGTAATTTCTACCTGAAATGTAGTAATTCTGTCATTCTATTGATCTTTACATTTTCTGTCTGGGACTGACATTGATCCATGATCATCCACAGTCACACATATAGTACCTTTTTCATCTTCACACTAGCGTTTGAGTTGTTTTTGAATGTTACTTTTGTGCCCTACTCCACCACTCGGACCTGATGGAAGTTTGTTGAGGAGCATGGCAGTAATTAGTCGTTGTGCAGGTACTGCTGATGGCTTCATGGACCCAGCGGCATTGATATATTTGTGGCCTACTCCTCCACTTGGACCAGAAGGAAGCTTGTTAATCTTCAATATATTGTCTGCATCACTTGTGTTCATCTTCACAGGGCTCAAGGAATTAATGTATTTCTGACCTACTCCTCCACTTGGACGACCAGAAGGAAGTTTACTCTTCAATATATCTCCCACTGTATGATCTCCATTAAGAAGATTGTGATAATGACATGAATTTTTATCAGCTTGGTCTGTTACAATATTCCTCTTTTTCAGGGCCTGCATCGACTGCACCTTCATTCAATACCATTGCTGCCAGAAACCAGGTGTTTGTGTTCATGGCCCGTCTTCGATAATAATACTGCAAGTATTGATGATGTTAGTGCGGCTGCCTCTCACGTCCAATCAATGAAATGTAATGTAATGAAAAGTGTGGTATGACAAAACAAGAAAGCTCCAGATCGCACCACGAATAGAACTCCTCTTAAAAGTGGCTATTATTGATTGGAAGTAATCCTCACCGTTTTGAGTAGAAAGAATGAGATTTGGAGACAAGTATGATAGAACGGATGGGAGATGTATTTATATACACAATGGCAAGGAAAAGAGAGGTATAAGGAGCTGAATAAGAGTGTCCAGGTTGAATAGCTAACCAAATTAACATCTTCTGAGAAATCAAACCACAAGAAAGTCTGTAAACTAACTTGCCTTCCAAGTTTCGTTAGACTTGACCCATTCCTAAATTCATCGCTCAGTCTTTTACTCTAATTCCTTAAATTCACAACTATACACATAGCTATAAGGAGGTGAATAACCATATTAGAAACCAGACCAACAGCCATAGAGGAATCAAAGCGCGCAAATGCTTGAGAACTTTCTTCCCAAGTTTCGTTGAACTTGACCAAGTTTTTGTGTTCTTTCATTCGTTTATTTGATTGATTGAGCTTTCAGGAGAATGGGCGGAATGTGGACATTAATTACTGTTACGAAAATATGTGTTGCCTGTCAACATTGTAATAGCTCGTGCGAAGAAATTGGGACAGCATTGAATTGTTCCAAGTGTGTTTTGATAATGATATATAATTTAAGATTTGTTCGGCTTTCTCATATTTTCTTTTCTTTTTAATTTATTTTCTTAATCTCTTTTTTTCTCAAGAAGTTTGTCTTGATTTAAACTCGAAACTTCCATTAAAAATCAAAACTGTAGATATTCCAAATATTGCATCTCAAAATTTACATCACAGAATATAATCTTGAAATTCGAATACAACGACAATATCTTGAAATATTGGCATTCACCCACAGCAAGTAATTGACTCAGAATCATTGAGTCGCATCAATACACTGATATTTCATTCACAACGAAGTTGCACCGAAAGGAAACCTCGCTATGACCATGAATGGGAGAGTGGAATGAATGCTTCAGCTCATGGGTTTGACATTTTCTCGAGATTTGAAATATATATGGGGTTCATAAAATTAACGAATATTGAAAAACCAATTAAATTTATTGTGGCTTATGTATTCCATGTCATTAGTTTTCCTAATTTTCTCAATCTACGGAAATATATAGAATGAAAAATAATGGATAAGACTTGTTGCTTCTATATTCCATATCATATCCTAATTTTCTCAATTTAAGTCTTCTATGGAAATATATAGAATGAAATACAATAGACGAGACTTGAGATATAGATGAGATGGGTCTTATGAAATTTAAAGATAATGAAATTAAGCATCTTATAAAATTTAGATACGTATTTATTTTGAAACATTTGAAATTTAATTTTAATGCTATGTGTAAACATTCTATTTTTCTAGAAGAATGTAATTATAAATTTTATAGGATAAAATAAATTAGTTTAAATTTATTTTAATTTTATATGTATTAAAAGTGGGCATCAACTATTTTGAAATATAAATTTCTTTTAAAATGAAAAAAAATTTGACATCTTTAGGAGATTGGTAAATATGAAATTAAGATGAATTGATTTTTCTTTTTAAATAGATAATATTACACGTGAATATTATGTGTTAATATTATGGGTTCTCATAAATGTGGAGCTGAAAAATCACTAATAATTTGAACAACTAAAAACGATTTAACAAAAATTAATAAAAATAATAATAATAACATAGAAATTTTAGTTTGAAGTTATTTTTATTTTAACATAAGATTAAAGTTCTTATTTTATTTTAATCCAGTTAAAATGTTTACAAAATATTACAGGATAACAATTCCATCATACTAGTTTTAAGAGCACCTCTAGACCCAATAAAAATAAACTAATATAAATTGTAAAAAAAATATTATTAAAATATCAATAATAAATAGTTAAAAAATAAAAATATTAATTTAAAAATATTACTTTAATATCAATATATATAATTGTTTGGAAGATAGAAAATACTAATTCAAAAAGTCAAAGTTACTAAAGAAAATCACTCTGTATTCATTCCCTTTTTTTTAACAAAATTTTGTTATAAAATCCTACATCAAACTACTAACACTACTATTAAATAGATTAATTGTTTTTTTTCACTTTTAACTCTTCCTATTAAAAAAAAATCTCATATCACTGTTTTTTTCACTTTTAACTCTTCCTATTAAAAGGAAATCTCATATCTCACAACTCTCAATTGTTCAATATATATGAATAATCTAAAAACGACATCCATGCAAATGGAGTCCTTATGTATGCCATAGCCGATTCGTAGCGTACGAATACTAACCTTATTAGAGAAATCCCTCATTAATTAAAATTCTCACGATTTCGTTCAAAAATTTCTCTATCTCTATCTAAATGAGAAAGAAATCAGGGTGATCTCTGATATTAATTTTTTATTTACCAAAATCCGTTTTCTTATGTTTTCTTAATCTAGATCTCTTCAGGGTGGTCTTTGATATCAGTTTTTGTATTTACCAAAATCCGTTTTCCTATTTTTTTTGTTAATCTAATTATCTAGATGTATCATTTTGAAACCTCAAAATTCATTAAGGTTTTGGCTTAAATAAACTTTCTTCGTATCAAAAAAATAATTTATACACAAATCCAAGGAACAACTATGGGATCGGGCTTATTCTCTATACTATCCAAAATTTTTATGGAATCCTTTGGCTTTGTCTGGTTAAAAATTTTCCATTCGAAATTTAAATGTTAATTTTGGTTTATGACAGACACACTTTTTGTTATTTAACTTTATGGCATATTCAATTTATCATGAAAACCCGAAGGACAACACTTTCACACACTTAGATTTTCTACCCAAAGGAGAACACTTTCACACTCTTAGATTTTCTAGTGACCAATTAATTACAGAGTTCCAAAAAAGCATACTGATTGCCACCTTTATTCCCATCACACCCCAGCCTACTCAAAATTCAATTATTCTTGAAATTTATGTATAACCAAAACTATTTCAATTTTTAATATCCACCTTATGGACAAAGAAATATCCTCCCTCATTAAATCTATTTAAGCCAACGACTTTTATATTTCGTAGATTAAGAAATCCTTATGCTCCACCCTCCATTCAAACTCGACACAACGCTCTACGTGGCCTTCCTAATCTATAACTTTAAATACTTGCATTTATGGAATCATAGCCTATACTTCTAAAATTGGTTAAAACTCTAAAACATATATTATTTGATAAAAACCTGTATGTTGACAAAATTTCATTTTTATGTGCAAATTTTATATTGGAAAACTAATACCTTTATCCAAAAACAATTTAAAGAAATACATTATAGGAAACATTACTATTATCTATTTCTAAATCAATTATTATAAAACATTTACATTTTACAAAACATCTCATTTATTTTGAGCCAGTCAAAACTCTGACCAAAATGACTAATCATTAACATTTATATCTTACTAAACATCTCATTTATTTTGAACCAGTCAAAACTCTAACCAAAATGACTTATCACTAATCATACCAAATTAGGGAATATTTATGATTTTTAAAATAATTAATTTAATTAAAATGATAAAAAAGAAATAATTACTCTTTAAATATATCTTAACTTTTGATTTATGACTAATAATAAAATTATTCTAAAATATTACATAATTTAATTAAATTTTCACCATACATTTTTAATTATTGTTATTAAATTAAAATTCTAAATATCCTATATTCCAAAATAAACACTTGTGATTATTAGCATAACTAAATTCTTGAATATTTCCCATCATATCCCATATTTGTTTCATTGCTTGTTTCATTTTTTTTTATTGTGACAAATCTTATATTGATTCCTTTATTGTTAAATAAGTGTCCAACCAAAACTCTTTCACATTTAAAACAAATATACAATTCAATTTTGAAATTATCACGATTATGGCTAATTAAAGGAACATTTAGTCTGAGAGTGAGTTTTCTATCTAAACTTTGAATCTTATCCTTAAAAAGTATGTAAGTTTTAGTTTTAATATTTTTTTTGTTTCCATGGAAAAATTCATAATTTTATTAATGAAAACAAAGTTACATGTTGCACTTGTAGATAATTGTCAGAGATAGGCTAGTAAGTTACATCATAGAATCATAAATACATGAGGATAAAATTAAAATTTTCTCCCTTTCTACTTTTCGACCTTACGCCAAGGACCTTGTGTTGGTGTGGCAGAAATTAAAGCGAGCTGATTTTCTACTGTGGTTGCTCCATTGTCTTTATCTGAATCTGAGGTATCTGAGTTGTGTTGTCTTTTGTTTCCTCCACTGTCTAGTTCCCCATGGTCCATTGTCTACTGGGTCGTAGTGGTAAGTTTTGAAAGATCTTGCATCTCTTGTTCTTGTGTCTCTTGTTCTGTTGCTATCTGGTTGTTTTCATTTGGGATGGGTGCATCCTCTTCTTCTTGCATCTCATGCTCTGGTTCTTCTGAAGGGAATTGCCATCCCTTGGTAGCTTTCCCTATCTTTTTCTCTTTTTTCTTATGGGCATGTGTTTTGCAAATTCCCGGTGTTCTTGCATATTCTGCATCTGAATGCGGTGTTTTCATATTCAAGATGTTGTGTCCATTTTTACCATTTATGATTCAGATCTATACACTCTAGAATCCATTTACTGAGGTCCACTTCCTCACTGATGCATCCAAAGGTGTAGACCCTCTCCTCCAAGCGTTGGGTGTCAATTTTTATGTATGTCCCAATGATGTTTCCTATGCCTGCAAGAACACCTTCATTCCAAAAATAAAGTGGGAGATTGTATAGCTGAACCCAGACCGGCATTCTGGTGACCTCTATAGTATTTGCATCAAAACCTGGAAACCATGGTATGGTGAAGAGCCCAGTGGATCCCTAGAACCACAATCTAGCCCCAAGAATATTGTCTCTAGCCTCTAAGGATAGGAACTTGACAATGAAAAAGCCCTTTGAATAGAGATGGATTTCAGAGTCCATTGTCTAGTTATTGAAAATCTGATGAAAGAGCTCCTTTGGTTTGGGCCAAAAACAGTTAAATCTGCAAATTAGTGCTTGTGATTCGAGGTTGGATCGATGTTCATCAATCTCTAGAATATCTATTTGTCGTTCTGGCACATCATTTAGTTGTTCCACAATGTAAGTTTTGGGGCCATTCTATGTTGGTATTGTTGGAAATGTTGTTTTAGTTTTCCTCTGTAATATGTTCCTGTACAAGGGACCTTTTGTGAAGTCATATTTGGATGTGTTGGGTCCCCTGGGGCCGTGAGATCTGTTCTGCACGGCTGCTCCACCTGCCAGTCTTAGATTGACATAAATGGTGGAGCTAGAGCGAATGGAGTATTATTTGAGTGTGCAGAAATCTTGTAAAACTCTTCCACAATGTATTAGGGACTGCAAATGGCATGGATATCCGGCGGATATCCAGATGTTTTGCTTCAGGTTTGAAACTTCATCAGTGTCCAAAGTAAAAAACTATTCCCCACAGGGGGTTTTATAATAATACGAAAACGATTTTCTCTTACCCGATTCCCCTTTGCTTTTACGCTAATGTCGAATCCTCTTTGTTTATGTTCTGTCTGCGGCGTTAGGGGTCAAATCGGGACTGATTCCAGTGCTCAACAACGTTCAAAGTTTGTAAACAGGCCTGCATAAACCGGCGCAAAACGCAGAGAGTCGGACAGTCTACTGCCACTAAGTCCCGGAGCATGTACAGTAAACCATGGGATGCAAAGTACCCCATCTCGTTTCGTGTCTGCCAGCATCAGATGAAAGCCCCTGCCTCTGAACCTCAGAACCCGTGATCTAGTGCGGAAATATTGCAGCAAATATGGACGCAGGTGATGTGCCGTCAGGGCAGTCCATGGACGCTGCGAGGTGAGGTGTCGTCGATGTCGTTCAAGGTATTCAATGGGGTATCGAATGTCGGACACGACAGGGTGTGAGAAGCCCCATGTCAGGTCCTGTTTCCCCACAGGCCCAGTGGGTCCCGCCATGAGGGGCTATAGAGGAACAAGCACATTGCCATCATCGTGAAACCCTAGACCTTCGCATTGCCGCCATCCGCTTTGCTTCTCACCGATGGCTTAGTTTTAAATATAATCACATACCCAATTATATTTTGAATAAATTATCACTATTAATTATGGCTAATGAAGGAAACATTTCATCTCAGAATACATGTTAGTTTTCTATCTAAACTTTGAATTTTATATTTTAAAGAAATATGTAAGTTTTAGTTTTACATGACATGTGTTTGTGATGGTTAACTTAAAAAATTATATTGAAGCTTTAAAAAAAAGTGTGTGCATTATTATTTATATTAAAAAATTATATAGTACAACATTTTTACCTTATTGAAATTTAGATTTTCATGTTTGATAATTAATTAATTTATAATGATATTTATGATTACGAACTTTTTTTTATACACTTTTGTCTTTTTGTCCATTTATTTTAATAATTTTGAAACTTGTGATTTTTCATATTCATCCCAATCATTTCATAAAAGTTTGAAGGTGTGCTTAATATTTTTCCCTACATCATATTGATCATTTATTTAGTAGCAATGTAATTCTTTTTCCTTTTATTCTAGTTAGTACATTTTTTTTATTTTCCAAATTACTCTGCAGTAGAGCCATCACCTAGGTGAGCATATCTCCTTGCCAATTATTTATTTATGATTTTTTTCCTAATTATACAAGATTTACTTTGGGATTGTTCTAATTTATCATGACAATGGTAACATAGTATTCAAAACTGGAATTAGTGATGGGACCATTCCACTTATCAAACCTGTTTCAAATCAAAACTGGTGAGGTAAGGACTATTGAGATCTCAATGAACCGGTCTTTATAAAGATATATAAAATAATGAATTTATAATGAAAAAAATATTTGTAGTATTTTAAACCATGATTCCAAACCAATAGAGATAAAATATGCAAAGTTTCCTCATATATATACCATGCTAAGATGAATATATCTAAATGGCACCGAGTGCAATACATATCAACAACAAAATACATAATCAATGAGCCTCTAAATGACATCCAAAGTCCAAAAACAATTCTACAAGGTATGAGGCCATTGGCCTAATATAAGTCTACATATCAGTGATAAACATGATCACTCATAATGATCAAATTGATCACCACTACTAGACATAGGATCATCAAAATGAGCTACATAAATAATATGTCTCACAGTTTGCCGACCCATAAAACTCCTCTCCAACCTCAATAGTAGTAGTAGCAGCAGCAAAAATATTCATCAAAACTAAAAACCACTAATCAACATGATCACTCATGAAACTCATCATTGATTCAACGCTACTAGAAATGGGATCATCAACAAGAGATACAAAAACATCATCTAGCTCAAAGCCTTCACACTGGTATTTCTCAACCTTATAATATGATAGAAATTGGAAAAGTTTAACATGCATAACCAGTGATTTTTTTTTGAGTGAAGGGATAATATTCTCAACTTTATAATATGGTGGAAAAATATTATAAGGCCTAAACGATTATATTTTTTTGATTGAACGGGACATTTTTGTCAAGGACATGGTATAGGAGTTCAAGAATCAATGACACCAACATCAAGTTACTTAAAGGGATTCGTGGTCTTGATCAAATGCATATATCATACCCTCACACATTGTTAGAATATGGAAACATTGCAAACCCCCAAACCATGAAATCCTAAAACTATTAAGTCTCCTGAATTTTGAATGAAATCTAAAATTCTAGTTTCTCCATATGAAATCCAATCAGGTCAAAACCACTCTCAAACATCCTAAGTCATTTCATGGTAATGTTAAAAATTTAAGTAAAACACTGAGACTGAAAGATAAAGAAAATGTCGCTTTTACTTTAAGAATTTAACATTACCATCCATTGTTAGTGTTGCTAGGGTTTAGATGTGTAAGGAAAATGAGTAGGGATGCATGCTTTTCTTGGAGGGGTTGTTTTTGAAGGGAAACAACCCCAAGTTTCCCTTAAAACCGCTTCAAAACTCACAAAACCACATTATTTTGGGTTTGTGGCTAGTGTGGTAATAAACTAACCGGTTTATGATGGAACCAACTATTTATGGGAAAACCTATAAGTTCTATCATAAATCGGTGAGACTATGGCTCGTCAGACCAAAAAACCAGTGGGGTCTCTTAGATAACACAATTTTTCCACTAGTTCGATGGCTTGGGCTAACGAACTAGCCAATTTGACCAGTTTAACGTTTGAACTGATTGATTTTGAAAAGTATGAATGGTAGTAGTCCTTTTGAAGTCCCAAGTTTGTCCTCCATTTCTTCTATCCTTTGGTAAAACATCTAGCACTTCTACTTCATGTGCATTATATCTTCTTTCAAGCTACACATTAATGGCCTATAACTCTTCCAACCTTTCCCTTTTGTCTTACCAATATGTAATCTACATTATCTCCAAAGTTTTATAATTACATCATAATCAAGAATTCAACTAATTTAATACGTTGTGATTTATAAACTAAGGTATTATAGCCCACGTTCTTCATTTACATGGATCTCTATATGGAAATTAAAATGTAATCCTTCTTCTCCATATGATGAATAGCTATTTACATTCATAATTTATTTTGAAACATGCATCAATGATTATTAAGATATCTTTGCAATTCCAAGGCAGTTATGTAAATTTGGAGAGTAATTACACCGTAATTATGCTATAAGAAAAACAACACACCCCGATTTCATTTTGCACACTCTATTTGATATTCAAGATTGTCATAAATTTGACTAACGAATATTTATTTTAGTGTTCCCTCTCGGGAGTACAATGAGGTTGTGGATCGTCTCTCCAAACAGGGTCTGCTGGCTATTCCTCACTCGATCAATTACAAAGTAATTATTTGTGGCTGGAAAACATATGTTAGAAGGATGCTTTGATGTGTCATAATTTGTACTTCAAGATTTAGTCTATCTTCATTGGCTTTCTGGCTTCTACATATGCCCGTTTTTCCTTATTATTGTTGCATACTGTTTCCTCATCTTTTATTGTTTTTTGTTATGTCGTTTGTGACTATCTGGTCATTGGGTGTTACTATCATAAATATAAATATGTTGGTGTTTTTTGCAGTCTACAGACTTGATATTTCCTTTTTGGTTAGTATAATAGCAATTTTGTTGTTTCAGGATATGAAGACATTTTCTCATTATGGTCATAGTCTTTGTACTGGATTCTGAATATGTACTGAATTACTTGTTTTTAATAAAAGTTTTAAAATGACAAACATTTTACCCACTCCCATCCAGAACAATGATGTCACCAATGGTATTTATAAAATAAAAGAAAAGTATATTTGAATATTTTGTTGGTTTTTATAATACAAAAAGGAAGGAAAAACGTAATTGAATATTTTCTTGTTGTGACTTGTAGTGTTAGCATTTTTTCCTATAATTCTTTGGTAAAAGACACAACTGTACCAAAGACTCTCGTAAAAGACACAACTGTACCAAAGATTCAACTCAGTCATCATACGCTTGTTTCGAGATGATCTCACCTCTAGGTTTAATGTGCATAATCTCAATCCTAAGCATAAACAAATACGTATAGACATTATTATTAATACTAATTTGTCTAAAATAAGTTTATTTATAGGTTTCATACATATAAGGTTTTTATACAATTTAATTTTTTATTATCTAAGCATAAACAAATACATATATACATTATCATTCATTTGTCTAAAATAAGTTTAGCCATCGGTTTCATACATATATGGTTATTATACAATTGAATTATTTTTATTATAAAGAAATGGTCTTACATATAATGTCTAGATGTAATATCATATAAGATGTTCACACGCACATGATTTTCCCGAATCAATGGAATATATAAACGAATACATACAATCATAGAGATTATCATTCATTTGTCTAAAATAAGTTTAGCCATCGGTTTCATACATATATGGTTATTATACAATTGAATTATTTTTATTATAAAGAAATGGTCTTACATATAATGTCTAGATGTAATATCATATAAGATGTTCACACGCACATGATTTTCCCGAATCAATGGAATATATTATTAAATCGAGGAATTAAATAATGATATTGGGAAAAACATATGCCTCCAATAGATGTCGAAATACATTGATATAGAATCAATGACCAAATCAATGACCAAATATACAACTAGATAACAAAATTGAGATAACCAATTAATGACTAAGCTAAAAACGACCAAAAGTTGGTCGCATTATAAGATACTGTAAATTAGCTACTATTGGTCACCGATCGAAAAATAGTCATTTATATGCAAATTTTAGTCGTTTTTTTAGTAACAAATTAGCCATTTTGTACTAGTGGAGGAAGTATTAATTAATGGAGGTCACAAATATTTGGCTACTCAATTAAGCCACTTAGTCCCCACTTTAGTCCCCACTAAGGAATACACCAAAGTCTATAAATGACCTAGTGAACATCTATACCTAAATCAAGAGATAGAGAAGCTTACCAAAGTTGTGTATGGGTTGTATTGCATCAACAAGAACCCGTTAAGTACACCTTATGATGATAATTTAGATATCAAAGTTGCGTACAACCTCATATCTTATGGATTTGTCTAAAAATACACTATTCATTTCCAATTTTAGAATGAAATGGAAGAAGAATATGTTTTGATGGTATGATTCAATGTGATGTTAAAGAAAATGATTTTTAAGTAAAAATGATCAAAATTTTAATATAAAACTTTTATTTTGAATGATGAAAATAAAAGTGAAAAATAATTTGAAATTTCATTAACCAATAACCCAGAATAATGTTATTTATTAATTTAATACTCATGCAATAGCCATTTTATTTTACCTATATGTTTGTAAATACATAAATATAAATGTGTAACAATGGCATAAGAGCCACAACATGTTGAAACAAAATACTTTAAACATGTGAAAATTTAGTTGGAATAGCAATTATTGCCTGAAAGGAGGAACACCATAGATCCATTGTTTGAGGTAGGGCCTCTTTCATTCCTTTAATAACCAAGAGCCAAATGAATTAAATTTTTGAAGCCAATATTCAACCCAAGTTAATATCTAAAGTTAGTTGTTGACCAATCAAAACAACCGCCTAACAAGTTGTAATGAGACAGAATTGGGAAGTATGGGCATAGGATCATGCCCATCACCAACCCCCTATGGATTGAGGATGGGGGTTGTAGCCTTAGGAAGAAGGATGAATAAAATTACTAGAGGTCATAGATGTAAGGAGAAGAGAAACAATCCAGAAAAAAGAGGCATCAACATAAAACATTACTGAAGAAAAATACACAGTAAGGGGGTTTGGGGAGACTCTCCTTTTCCTTCATTTGGTATTGGTCATCTTCCCCTAGAACATGAAGAGATCACATGGTGGCATGTAGTTCAACAAATGGATTTGATGGATGCATGACAAAGAAAATCGAGCAACATAAGAGTTGATTGCTAAACTTTTTACTTCATGATTTTGGTTCATTGCGAAGGTGGAATTGGAAGAAAACAAAATGATAATTGTGAACAATGAAGGATATGAATTTGATAGTGATGGATTGTTACAATTTCATGGAAGAATTTACATACCACCTAATGGGGAAGTACGTCAATTGATTTTGAGTGAATCTCATTGAGTTCTATATATGGTACATTCAGGTGCCAAAAATGAAGAAGGGGCATTATACCATGTTTGTGATGACGAAATGGAGGGGGCTTGAAAATGTGGTGGACTAGCCACATGTTGAGCTGGAAAATAATTTTTTCTAACTTTGATGAAATTTTCAAAGGGTGAAAATGTGAAGTTGGGTTACAATTTTGTGAGAATCGAGGGTGCAAAATTTTTTTCCTCAATAGTTCGGTCGAAATTTCTGAGACATTCGGCCGAACTATTAGAGAGTTCGGACGAAATTTCGAAATTAGTTTGGCCGAACTCGTTCTGCCATTTAGATTGACAACATACTGACGGTGTGGGCAAACAAATTTTTGGTCGGAGATGGGAAAAATGGCAACATTAGTTCGGCCGAACTTTTAAAAGAGTTCGGGAGAACTCATATTTTATAAATATATCACCCACGAACTATTATAGGTTTTACATATTTTTCGCGCATTTCTTCTCTGATTTTTTTTGGCGTTGCCGCTCTATTGCGTTGTGGAGTTGTGATGCAAGCTTTGTTGAATTGCTGCTCTGGAGTTGTGCCGCGATGAATTTCTACGAATTTCCAGGTAAGTGTTTAGTTTAATTATGTGTATTCGTTTTATTTATTATTTCTGTGAATTTTCTCCCATTTCTCCCTCAAGTTCTGCCTCAAGTTTTGAATGTTTAAATGTTCGTGTACTTCTATTTTTTATTTCATTTTACACTGGATGCAGATATATACCTAGTTTTTCACTTCCCTCAATTTTTGAAGGCAAATATAATTCCGTGTATTCATTTTTCATAATTGTTTCTCTACATTTTGTCCCTTTTCCCCCTTACGTTCTCAATGTTCCTATACTTCTATTTTTTTATTTCTGCAAACATAAAACATAATTATGTTTATCCATTTTTTTATTTTTATTGTTTATGTGCATAAAAAAATCTAAATTTATAAAATTTATATTATAATTTTCTCATTTACTGGATCAAATTTATTGGGCTAAATAATGTATGGTGTAAAGTTATTTCTTTGACTTGTAGCTCATCAGCACCTGTTTTTTGGTCGTTTTTGGTCCCTTGCTCACCTTGCCTGGCCACCTATTCAACTTATAGTGCCTCCAACTCATCAATTCCTATAGACTAATGCCAACAGATGCCAGACTAATTCCTGTAAAATTTGAAAGGGAGTAATTCCTGTAATATTTCAAAGGGAGTAATTCCTGTAAAATTTAAAAGGGAATAAGAATTTTACAAACGAATAATTCCTGTAAAATAGGTGTTTTTCTCATTTACTGTATTGAATTTATTGGGCTAAATAATGTATGGCGTAAAGCTATTTCTTCAACTTGTAGCTTGTCGCCACCTGTTTGTTGGTCATGTTTGGTCACGTGCTTACCTTGTGTGGCCACCTATTCAACTTACAGTGCCTCCACCTCATCAATTCCTATAGTCAGATGTCAGACAAATTCCTGTAAAATTTGAAAGGGAGTAATTTCAGTAAAATTTGAAAGGGAATAATTCCTGTAAAATTTGAAAGGGAATAAGAATTTTACAATAGAATAATTCCTGCAAAATAGGTGTTTTTCACTCTGTTTAGTAATGTTTTCTATTACAATGTGGTTTTTTGGAGTGTTTTATAACTAGGGTGCAC
The DNA here is from genome assembly GCA_034641835.2 of Pinus albicaulis. Classification (NCBI taxonomy): domain Eukaryota; kingdom Viridiplantae; phylum Streptophyta; class Pinopsida; order Pinales; family Pinaceae; genus Pinus; species Pinus albicaulis. The sequence continues at coordinate 640,032,680 of CM076571.1, forward strand.
ATTTCTGTGGCTGTCATGATCTCCAACTATTTTTCACAGAATAAATATTCCACCTTTTCATTATCTTTTCATGAATTTAAGCCTCTGCAAAAAAGATAATATTTCTTATCATATCAGAACTTCCTTTAAAAATGATAATATTTCTTATCATATAAGATTTTCATGAGTTGATCATCCCTAGAAAAGACAGAATGGCTGTCATGATCTCTAACTATTTTGCACAGAATAAGTATTCCACCTTGTCATGATCTTTTCATGAATTTAAGCATCTGCAAAAAAAATAATATTTATTATCATATCAGAACTCCCTTCAAAAAAGATACTATTTCTTATCATATCAGAATTTGATGAGTTGATCATCCCTAGAAAATACAGAGTGGCTGTCATGATCTCTGACTATTTTGCACAGAATAAATATTCCACCTTTTCATGGTCTTTTCATGAATTTAAGCATCTGCAAAAAAAGATAATATTTCTTCTCATATCAAAACTTCCTTCAAAAAATATAATATTTCTTATCATATCAGAATTTAAGCCTCTGCAAAAAAGATAATATTTGTTATCATAATGTTTCTTGAACTTCCTTCATGATATCTATAGTTTCTCGCAAAAAAGATAATATTTCTTATCATAATTTTTCTTGAACTTCCTTCATGATATCTATGGTTGCTCACCTTCATTCAATATTGGGTAAAAGGTTATGGTCTTACCTTAATTTCTATTCTAATTCCCTTTCCTAACTTTGTTTTTCCTTTTGACCTTTGAGATAAACCCAATCATTAAATATGATAGTCATCCCTTCTAGGGAACTTAGTATGGGTTTCTTAGTGGTTTCTAACCCTTATGATGATGTGAGGTGGTGTTTCAAACATGGGAGTAACTTGTGTTTGCATTTGATGCTCACGGTCCATGGTTTCTTTTGTGGGTTATAGACGGTTTAGTTCTACCTCCTAAGATAAACATTCTAATAAAATTCACTTTATTCCTTAAAGTCAAAATAGATCTATACTAAGGATTACTCTTTATATGTATTTATACCATATAAATTCTAACGATAATTAATCACATATATGTTATAGTAGAATATGAAATAAGCCCTTTTTACACTTCGCTTGGCTCATAGGTACATATATGGGTGGGTTTGGGAATGTGGTTCACATGAAAAGTAATGGGAATGGATTTAGTGGAAAACTTTTATAATATCAGGACTCAAACAATGAGAGATAGAAAAAACCTTTTATATTCAATGTAAAACACATGCATTAATGTATACTTGTGATATTATCCCTTCTTTCCAACTTAGTCCATCCTTCTAGAAAATTCCCTTTTAATGAAGCAAATATATCTATAGTGATCCACTGATATTTTTTCACCAACAACTATTCCATTTTGGACTTATATATTTGAAAACTATTCTCATTGAATTTATGCATCTATATCTTTAAACTACTCAACTAGTTTATTACACCATAGGAATTATTTTGATATATCCCCCATTTTAATGGGGTCTATCACATTTCCATAAAAACACATTAGCCATAAAAGTTTCCCATTGAAACCAAAAGTAATTTAATACAAAACATAGGTTTTAACCTTTTATAGTTGATTGTTTCAAATAGATTTTTAATAAAATGAAAAATATTCAATGTATAACACATGCACTTTAACATATAATTGTGATATTTTCCCTTCTTTCCAACTTAGTGGACATCCTTCTAGAAAAATCCCTTTTAATGAAGCAGATATATCCATAGTGATCCACTGATATTTGTTCACAAACAATTATTCCATTTTGGACTTTTATATCTCAAAATTATGTTCATTGAATTTATGCATCTATATTTTTAAACTACTTGAAAATATTTTATTACATCATAGGAATCATTTCGATATATCTCCCATTTTAATGGGGTGTATCACATTTCAATAAAAATACATTAGCCATAAAGGTTTCCCATTGAAACCAAAAGTGATTTGATACAAAACATATGTTTTAACCTTATATAGTTTAATTGTTTCAAATAGATTTTTAATAAATGAAAAATATTCAATGTAAAACACATAGTATTTAGAAACAAAAACTAATTTGATACAAAACATAGGTTTTAACCTTATATAGTTATTTTTTTTGAAAATAGATTCTTAATAAAATGAAAAATATTCAATGTAAAACACATGCACATTAACATAGAATTGTGATATTTTCCCTTCTTTCCAACTAGTCCATCCTTCTAGAAATATCCCTTTCAATGAAGAAAATATATCCATAGTGATCCACTGATATTTTTTCACCAACAACTATTCCCTTTTCGAATTATACATCTCAAAACTATGCTCATTGAATTTATGCATCCATATCTTTAAACTACTTGAAACTATTTTATTTCACCATAGGAATCATTTCGATATGTCTCCCATTTTAATGGGGTGTATCACATTTCAAGAAAAAACACATCAGCGATAAAAGTTTCCCATTGAAACCAAAAGTGGTTTGATACAAAAAATAGGTTTTAACTTTATATAGGTAATTGTTTCAAATAGATTCTTAATTTAAAATGAAAAATATCCAATGTAAAACACATGCATTAACATATAATTGTGATATTTTCCCTTCTTTCCAACTTAGTGGACATCCTTCAAGAAAAATCCCTTTTAATGAAGTAGATATATCAATAGTAATCCACTGATATTTGTTCACAAAAAAATCTTCCATTTTGGACTTATATATCTCAAAACTATGCTCATTGAATTTATGCAGCTATATTTTTAAACTACTTGAAACTATTTTATTACACCATAGGAATCATTTCGATATATCTCCCATTTTAATGGGGTGTATCACATTTCGATAAAAAACACATTAGCCATAAAAGTTTTGCATTGAAACCAAAATTGATTTGATACAAAACATAGGTTTTAACCTGATATAGGTAATTGTTTCAAATAGATTCTTATTTTAAAATGAAAAATATTCAATGTAAAACAAATGCACATTAACATATAATTGTGATAATTTTCCTTCTTTCCAACTTAGTGGACATCCTTCTAGAAAAATCCATTTTAATGAAGAAGATATATCCATAGTGATCCACTGATATTTGTTCACAAACAACTATTCCATTATGGACTTTTATATCTCAAAACTATGCTCACTGAATTTATGCATCTATATTTTTAAACTACTTGAAACTATAATTTTTATTAAACCATAGGAATCATTTCGATATATCTCGCATTTGAATGGAGTGTATCACATTTCGATAAAAACACATTAGCCATAAAAGTTTCCCATTGAAACCAAAAGTAATTTGATACAAAACATAGGTTTTAACCTTAAATAGTTAATCGTTTCAAATAGAATTTTAATAAAATGAAAAATATTCAATGTAAAATACATGCACATAAACATATAATTGTGATATTTCCTCTTTCCAACTTAGTGGACATCCTTCTAGAAAAATACCTTTTAATGAAGCAAATATATCCATAGTGATCCACTGATGTTTGTTCACAAACAACTTTTCTATTTTGGACTTATATATATCTCAAAACTATTTTCATTGAATTTCTTTCCAACTTAGTGGACATCCTTCTAGAAAAATCCATTTTAATGAAGCAGATATATCCATAGTGATCCACTAATATTTTTTCATAAACAACTCTCCCATTTTGGACTTTTATATCTCAAAAATATGCTCATTGAATTTATGCATCTATATTTTTAAACTACTTGACACTAATTTATTACACCATAGGAATCATTTTGATATATCTCCCATTTTAGTGGTGTGTATCACATTTTGAGAAAAACACATTAGCCATAAAACACATGCATTCTTATACACCCTTATGTCTACGTAAGTAGTGTGAGTGATTCCACGGGTCCTATACACCCTTCATAGGGTATAATTGGGACATGTAGTGTTAACTTCTACAAGTTCTATAGGAAGAGTCTGTAAAGGACCACGTAGCCTCTGGATCTCATCTTTTCTCAAAGGTGGCATATCCACTAAATGCCCCTACAGTCAATCTCTGTAACAGATCTAAATAGAAGTTCTTCATTTTAATATCCATAAACCTCAACCACTTTAAAGAAAACTATGTAAATCTGTCATTTCTCCCATAAGTTCTTAGGAAAAGTTTTCTAAAGCATGTACATGTCATGTTGGCTTTCTCCCATAAATTCTTAGGCAAAGTTTTCTAAACATGTACATGTCATGTTGGCTTTCTCCCATTAGCTTTAAAGCATGTTTTTTGTAAGTGTATAAAATAATTTTTCAAAGCATTTAGATGTCATTTCTCTCAAGCTTAAAGGCCTAAAAATTGAACCTAAAGTGGCTGAACTCTCATAGCGTTTTGAACTTCCATAGGATTTTAGTCTATTTGTTGAGTGTTAACTTCTACAAGTTCTAAAGGCAGAGTCTATAAAGGGCCATGTAGCCTCTGGATCTCATATTTTCTCAAAGGTGACATATCCAGTAAATGCCCCTACAGTCAATCTCTGTAACAGATATTTAAATAGAACTTCTTCATTTTAATATCCATAAACCTCAACCACTTTAAGGAAAATTGTGTACATGTGTCATTTCTCCCATAAATTCTTAGGAAATTTTTTTAAAGCATGTACATGTCATTTAGGCTTTCTAGATGTGAATTCTACCTTAAACGTCTTAAGTCAAAATTTATGATAAACCATGCACATGTCATTTATCTCATGATCATGTGTCATTTCTCCTATGCATTTGCAATAAATGTCAATTTAATATATATTTTTATTGAATTTGTTTTTTTTTTTTGCAGGGATAAGAAAACCATTAAATATGGTTGAAAAATGGAAACTATGCATAGAAGTTTCTTGCTATCCCAATCCAGGGAAAGCAGTGATTACGTATGTGCTTTCCAATATTGCGACTAGCACAGTCGTCCAAAGGAAAATTAATATACCGGGAAGAACAACAAACAACAAGGCATATTATATTGGATTGATAGAAGACTTGGAAACAACTATGGAGTATGGATCAAATGGAATTGTAGTTTTCACCAATTCTAAACTTGTGTGCAACCAGACGAATGGCGTGTACCAAGTTAAGAAGGAAAATAACTGCATGGAATAGAAAAAAATATTGTTAGCCAATTTCAATTTTTTAGTATAACACATTGTTCAAATGTGAATAAGATGTCTGTTGATCTAGTGTGTGGGGCAATGAAAATTCAGGATTCATATATCAAAAATGAACTAATAGATGAATTAGAATTATACGGGGCAATGCTGATGCAAGATTCATATCTCAAAGAGGAATTAGTTTGAGACACTCTTCTTCAAAAATTCAAGATTCATCTCTCAAAGATGAATTAGTGTTGAGAGTCTCTCCTTCAAAATTTATTGATAGACATTGTAACATATCTTGGATATGTGTGTGTTTTGTACTTATAAATGTGTCCTTTTTAATGACCATGTGCTTTTTTCAATTATATACCAAGTGTGCTCCCAGCACACCATGTAAAGCGCAACTTGGTGAACTTCTGATTTGCAACAAGTGGTGAAATTCACATTTTTATAATATTAAAATGCAGGGACTTCAACAAAATTTTGTTTAAATGGAGTTTCACTTCTTTTTTAATGACAATATGTTTTTTTAAATTTTATACCAAGTGTGATCCCACCATATAAAGCGCAATTTGATGAACTTACCATTTTTATAATTTTTTTTGCTTAAATTGAGTTTCACACATCAATTAGTGCTTTCAAAGTTGTGTCTTACGTAATTTTTGTACAGTAAATTACATTAATTTTCTGAAATTTATTTTGAATTTATTTTAAATTCTAGTCATTTAACAAAATAATTGTAAATTTCCACCGTAGATATATATATCATGGAGGATGAACAACGAAGATCAACATAATCCCATATCTCTATGAGAGGGAGGGATCAGGGATCGAGGGATTTTCATGGTATTTAAATATAATCTTAAATATCCATACATGTGTGTACATATGGAATTGATTTTTTATCGACTTTGTGAGTTAAATTAGTTGTTAATAAGTTTCCCCTTTTACTTTGTAGGAGATAAGAGGAAAAGGGTCTCTATTCCATCCATGGAGCATGCTCATGGTTCACCTAGTCATGGTATGGTTCATGCAATTTAATCAATGAATATGTACGTGTATTTATATGTATGAATGTATTTTTCAATTGATTATAAATTAATATTTGTTTATGCATTTTCTCTCTCGTCTCGAGAGGTTGGTGGTGGTTCAAATACCCTTAGAGGGTCGTCAATAAATTCTAGCAGGTTGCGTGAAGGTGGTGATATTTATTCCCCTGGAGGCCAATAAATTACTGGTGGTGTTGGTTCTTAGCAGGGTCGTTCTGGTTCTCAACAGTTTCAGGGTGGGGAAGATGCTAGCCAACCACATCGAGGTTGCATCAATTTGAATATTTTTTTCATTCAATTTGTACAAATTTGTTTACATGTGTTTTTTATAATACACAAAAATTTGATATTGATGCAGAGGCTGAAAATGCTCCAAATGTTGGTCAAAATAGATGTAGGGAAGAACACTTCATTCAAGAAGAAGGTTGTCCACCCACCACGACATATCCGGCCGACATTTCCAATATATCGTGGGAAAGAAACATGCATCAATGCACCTTAGAAAGGTGTCAACGTCTTCATGCAAAATTGCAGAGAGATCTCGTGTCTTTGACTCTACCTGCTGAGAGTTGACAAAGCTTTGGAAATAGTTACAAAAGAATGTTTATTTTTATTGCAAATGACAAAATATAAATGAAAGAAGAGGATATTATTGGTATTACCAATTGCGATATACTAATTCTATCCTTAAGCTTTACCTGACCTTTAGCCCTTCAATTATGGGAAACATAGGCAATGTTGGTTATAGAATCTAAGTGGTAAACTATATTAAAGATGGGAAAGGGGTAGTTTTAATGACCAACTCCAATATGGGTGAATTCTCGATATAAATCTATATTAATATATCCCTTACGATGCAAGGAGAGAGATAATCCTTCCAATCCAAGACCAAAAAATATGAATGGGAAGTGGGTCATCCACACCAATCTCATGAGAAATGGATAAATAAGAAAATTCATCATTGGTTCAGTTGTTGGAAGGGAAGTACCAAAGCATTAAATCTACTAAATCATTACTCTCTATCATTGCATAGTAGTTTCACCAATTGAATAAAATTTAAAAAGGGAAATTGTATCATATTCAAAGAGATAGAAAGGCTAAATATTGCATAAGCATAATTTTCACTAGTTGAATAAAATTCAAAAAGGAAAAATCTGAAATAGAATCTTATTCACAGGATAGAAAGGTTAAATTTATTCTCCATATAATAACTCAAGGCAATCTTCTTTTGACAAAGTCACTCATCCAAAGTGTAGATTTAGGTGATTACTAATGTCATCAATTTATCAATTTATAAATCAACAAGCTACCTAGTTGAGTGCATTAATGACATTGACCCAAATTCAAAAAACATATATCTACTTCTTATATTTCCAATCAAAATTAAATGGATTTATATGGGAAAGAGAGGTAGAACATATAGCCCATCAACTACTTTTTACAGGTCAGTGAAGGTATCTAGTGAAATGGCAAAGGTCAGATAAGCCTGCTCAACCAATAGGATTTTTCATCATGTGGGAAAATGTTTGGAACACTTGATTGTACTCAAGTAATCTTAAGATTGCTTTTGATCTCTACATACTCTTGTTTGAGTGAAAAAATTCCCAATGGGAAGAACATAGCTTTTCAATCGAGCTAACCATATCAATTGAGCTCTATTTGAAAAAGAGTAAATAAAAGCTAACATGTCAACAAAATAACATCCTTGGTTGTCATTTTTTATTGGAATAGCTAAATCATATTAAGGATTCTCCATCAAAAAACAATTTCAATGAAGAGAATAGTAAGAATCCAAAAGTTTCTAAAAGGAATTATTGCCTCTTTATTTTTTTTAAGAATAATAAGAATTATTTTTAGAAAATTTTGGATTTTTATTATTCTCGTCATTGAAATTGTTTTTGGATGGCAAATCCTTAATATGATTTAGCTATTCCAATAAAAAATAACAACCAAGCATGTTATTTTATTGGCATGTCAGCTTTTCTTTACTCTTTTTTCAAAAAGACCTCAATTGATATGGTTAGTTTGATTGAAAAGCTATGTTCTTCCCATTGGGAATTTTTTCACTCAAAAAAGAGTATGTAGAGATTAAAAAAAATACTAGGATTACTTGAGTACAATCAAGTGTTCCAAACATTTTCCCACATGATGAAGACTCCTATTGGTTGTTTTTCTGATCTTTTCCATTTCACTAGATACTTTCATTGACCTCTAAAAAGTAGTTGATGGCTATATGTTCTGCCTCTCTTTCCCATATAAATCCCTTTAATTTTGATTGGAAATATAAGAAGTAGATATATGTTTGTTGAATTGGGGTCAATGTCATTAATGCACTCAACTAGGTAGCCTTGTTTATTTATAAATTGATGACATTAGTAATCACCTAAATCTACACTTTGGATGAGTGATTTTGTCAAAAGAAGATTTCCTTGAGTTATTATATGGAGAAGAAATTTAACCTTTCTATCCTTTGAATAAGATTCTATTTTAGATTTTTCCTTTTTGAATTTTATTCAACTAGTGAAATTCTTATGCAATATTTAACCTTTCTATCTCTTTGAATATGATGTGATTTCCTTTTTTAAATTTTATTCAATTGGTGAAACTACTATGCAATGCTAGAGAGTAGTGATCTAGTATATTTAATTCTTCGGTCCTTCCCTTCCAACAATTGAACCAATGATGAAGTTTCTTATTTCTCTATTTCTCACGAGATTGGTGTGGATGACCCACTTCCCATTCATATTTTCTAGTCTTGGATTGGAAGGATTATCTCTCTCCTTGCATCGTAAGGGATATATTAATATAGATGTGTACCGATAATTAATCCATATTGGACTTGGTCATTAAACCTACCCCTTTCCCATATTTAATATATCTTACCACTTAAGTTCTATAACCTGCATTACCTATGTTGCCCATAATTTAAGGGCTAAATGTTATGTGAAGCTTAAGGTTATAATTAGTATATCATGATTTGAAATACCAACAATTTCCTCTTGTTTCATTTATATTTTTTCATTTGGGATTAAAATAAACATTCTTTTCAAGCTTTACCACCAACACATTTCTTTTCGTAAAATAGTTCATCGCTTTTTCTTTCACATGGAATTTGAGATATGAAATCACGAATAGTGGAAGGAGTAGGTGAATCCTTCCAAAATGTTCTACCAAAATTAATGAATGTGTCATAATATAACTCAAATTCCACATGATAATGACAATAACAAGTGTCACGTACGGTGATAGGTTTTACATACCATGGTTTTTGTTGAACAAAAGCACTGATTGAGACATGAATGTCATTATTCTCTTCTTTGAACTTGTTGAAAAACTCTATCTGAGTGGTTTCCAAGAGATCTTTTTCATGTTGTTCGTACTGATTTCGTGCTATTCTTATTTTCATCACATGCTTTGCAGTTGGCGAAACACACGAATTGTTCTTCCAATGTTCATATATTATTTTTTTAATATTTTCTCCAGGTCTATCTTTGTATGGCTTCCTACAAATAGCTCTCCAACAAGCGAGTTCATTATTTACATATATTTGCAACCGAAATTTCTGATATTTGTGAAAAGTTTTTCGTGAGGTTCCTAATTCTTGTGCCATAGATTTTACCAAGATATTCTCTTTAGTAATTGATGAAACCACTTCCATATGTATTTCTCTACGTACAACTGAAAAAAAATTTATGTCTAGATCTTCTAATTGAATTTGTAGCACTATTTATATCTTGTATCACATTTTCCTTTTTTTTTTTTTTATCTTTGGTTGATTTTCAAATACCCAATAAAGTCATAGCTTCTTTTTATTTCCTTAATGATAGGAGACCATTCAACATTTGGGCTTGAAATCTCACATTTTCCTTTATGAAGTACGTATCAAAAATGCGGTCAAAAAAATATCATATATATTGGCCAACTCTTTTATCTCCATATGTGTGAGTGTCAACATTTTCTAACATCTCATCATCGATAGTGATTTCATCTATACATATTCAAATGAATAGTACATAATAAGTTTACATATTCAATAAATAACTAAATTAATAAATATATGTATAATTTCAATAATACGTGTATCTATTCAATATATATATACATATATATATATATATATATATATATATATATATATATATATATATATATATATATATATATATACATACTCTCAGGATTCAATTCCCCTTTCACTTGAATTTCTTTCAAAATTTTCAACAACTTCAATCATTGGTTCAATATATCTTTCATTTTCTCTTTCAAAATTTTCTATCACATCATAAATGTTTTGAGGAATATCTCTCTTTGTTTACATTGCAAAACATTTTTCAAATTAGTTCATTAAATAAAAATTAAGTTTCACAATAAACTACTCAAATTTTAAATATCAAATTTATAATATTTACATTTACATACCTACTTCAACTTCTAGTTGAGGTTGATTTTCCCTTCATATTTGAGTGTTTCCTATATTTTCTTCATGATATTGGCTCATCTTTCATATCCCTCGTGTCCTCTTTTTTGACTGTTATCTTCTTAAATCACTTCATTTCCTAATAAATATATAGAGTATGAAGTTCAAAACATTTCCTTCAAATATTTTAGACAAAAACTCAATTAAAAAATACATCACAAAAGATTTAATTTAAAAAAAAAACTCATTTTAAAATTTTTCCAAAAAATACATACTTCAATCCAAAACACTTCAAAAAATGCAAGAAAAAAATTTCTTATAAAAATGAAACGAAGCTCAAAATATTTCTTTCCAAGTCCTAGAAAAAAATTTCATTTAAAATGTTAGACAAAAACTCATTTAAAAAAATCATTATAAAATATTTACTTCAACCCAAAACATGTACTCTAAAAAAATGTCACTTCAAAAAATGCCTCCAAAAAATGTCCATTGAAAATTAATTCCAACTTCTTAAAAAATGCCACTTTAAAAAATACTTCAAAAAATCCTCTAAAAAAATATCACTTTACAAAATACTTCCAAAAAATGTCCTCTGAATATTAAGCTTAAAAAGAGTCCTTTCGAAATTAAGCCCAAATCCATACCTTCAAAAACAATGAAAATTAAGCCCAAATCCATACTTTAAAAAAAAATGAAGCCAAAAAAACATCCAAAAATGCATCACATACCTCCCAGAAATTTCCTTGAACCCAAAACAATCTTTTGTAAAAATGTTCTTTGAATGCACCTCCAATAAAAGTCCTTAAAGCCAAAACAATTCTTTGCAAAATCATACCAAATATGCGAAAATATGCAAAAATAATGAATGATTTCGTGGAAGTTTATATTGTTGTGAAGTTTTTTTTTTGGAGGGTGTTCGTGGTATTTTCCGGCCGACATAAAATTGAGTAAAATTTTGACCGAACTTTTATGTCGTTAGACTTGACGGGCCATCAGCGCAAAAAACAATTCGGCCGAACTTTTTTTAAGAGTTCGGTCCACCTAACACATCAGTGATTAGGCATAACAATGCTCTGAATACGTATTTGGAACTTTTGATTGATTAAAATCCATGAAACATTCTAAATTAATTGTCGGAACCAAGACAAGAATTTTCAGAATTGAATCTAGTTTCAGGAAATATAAATTTTATGGAATTCCATAAATATTTACTAATTTTAACTAATTTTGTAATGAAATGGGTGCAAACAATTTATGAAGGTCATTATGATTAAGTGAAATCATAATTTTGTATCTTCCAAAATACACTGTAAAAAAAATTTGAAAAAAATTATGGTGCATTACATTGGTTCATCGTCTCTTATGGGTAGTTTTTAGATTTTTAGTTTATAACTTATATGTTAAGAAATTTCTTGCGTCGCGAAACATATTAAATATATGCAGGTTTTTCATATTGGACCAGTTCAAAAAATTCTAGTAACTATGATATGCATCCATTGGCTTTGTAAATATGATGAAACCGAAGTAGACTATTCTTAGATTGTTGTAACAAATTTTGTTTCTCAAAAACACAAATTTTCAAAGAATACAACATTTTGTATTAACATGACTTCTTATGAATCCTTTATTTGTTAAAAAACACACACTCAAAGAAATGCTAAAAAACACACACGCAAAGAAAAACTAAGTTGACATATAAATTGTGTATAAAATATTTCCAAAAAATAAGTAATAGAAAGCTAATAAAATTTCTCACAACTTTTATTTTTATCGCACAATGAAATTCTAAACAGAATGTTTTTTTTAGCTTGTAGAAAGTTGAAGAACTGAAAAAATGAAAGTTTTCTTCTCAAAAAAGGGCAAAAAGTGTAACCCAACTTCACATTTCCACCCTCTAGTAGCCCAAAATTTGATGGATTAGATTAGTGAACTAGGTAAGTATTCTGAGTATGAGGAGATTAAAGAAGATAAGCGAGTAAAATTTATTGTAACTATTTTGAAAGGCCATGTTGCATTCTAGTGTGACAATGTGCATGCTGAAATAAGACAATAAGGGAAAACATTGATAAAATTTTGGGATAGGATGATAGCAAATATGAAATGGAAGTTTCTATTGACATAGTATCATTTATTCCTCTACAGATACGTGCATAACCTCAAGAAAATTTTGCTGACAGGAGAAGAGTATACTGAGGATTTTTGCAGCGTGAATTTGAGGGTAGGTTGTCAAGAAGACAAGCCAGAGAAAAAAAAAGATATATCGATCGATTAAAGCTAGATATTCAAGATGAAATCAACATGCTTTCTCCCAGCACGTTAGAAAAAGCATACCAGTTTACCTTGAGGGAAAAAGAGAAGATAACGAGGAAGAAAAATTCAAGTAGACGTCATGGTTTTGCTAGAGGAAAAGGACATATAAATTGAAGAGGGAATATTTTATCTCAAAATAATGATTCCAATAATGCAAAACAGAAAGGACAAAAAGATAAGGAAGGTAACCCTAGAGTAGGAAGACCTTACGAGAGAGGTAGAGGTAGAGGGAGAGGCATAAAGTATCTTTATCAATGCTATAAATGTGGGAAGCTAGAATTAGAGGAAATTTCGGCCTAAAAGTGGCCTCCTAAGGAAAAATAATAAAATAATAGTTAAAATAATAAAATAAGAGTTATGATTTTTGGAGGGAAAAGAAGAAAAATACCTTTTTTAATTGTATTTTTAGCTTATCCCATTATATATTTTCTCAAATTTCAAGTGTAGACATTCAATGGATGTGGAATTAAATTTGACATCCAATGAGTACCCATTATGCATAATTTTTAGAAGACCCACATTGATAAAAATTGCAAATACATTAAAAAAGTGTGTTGAACACGCATTTTTAATCTATATGGAATTTTTATCAATGTGGGTCTTCAAAAAATTATGTGTAATGGGTACTCTTTGAATGTGGAATTTAATTTTGAATCCAAAGAGTGTGTATACTTGAAATTTGAGTAAACCTATAAGGAGATAACCCAAAAATACAATTAAAAAAGGTATTTTTTCCTCCTTTCCTCCAAAATATTTACATGTACCTCTTTTTACTTTTAAATGAATTTTATTGGTTTATATATTATGACATGGAAAATACATGAAAATTCCATGGGAAATTTTAGGATAAATTTTCATCTAATGGTCACATATCGTTTGAGTGTCTTGACAATGAAAATGGATGACAAACAGATGGATATGTATCTCGACCGGAAGCAGTAGAAACACATGAACCTATGGCAAAAAATGCACTAGAGAAGGGGGAAGATTTAATGAAGAATAAGGTCTTGTTGAAACCATTCAAGGAGACTATTGAACTAGGAAAGAGAGAAGCCTTTTTTAGGATTGTCTGCAAGGCTGAAGGAAAATTATGCAAAGTGGTGATTGACAGTGGAAGCAGTAATAATTTAGTTTCCAAATAAATAGTGGAAAAACATGGATTGAAAAGGTTGAAGCACCCAAAACCATATAAAATGTGATGGCTACATAAAGTTCACCAATTGTTGGTAAAATAGTAGAGTGAAGTGGAGTTCTAGATAGGCCGATATAAGGATAAGGTAGTTTGTGACATCATGCGAATGGATGTCTGCCACCTTCTTTTGGGATGCCTTGTGAAATTTTGTAGGAATGTGGTGAATGATGGAGAGAAGAAAATATATAAGTTTGAAAAGGATGGTATCAAGCACACTACTGTACCATTGAAGGGAGAGAATACAAGTGAGACGAATAGCTCAAAAGCATTGTTGTTGGGAGGAAAGGAATTTCTGCAACAGATGAACAAAAAGGAGATAATATGTGCAGTGGTTTTCAGACCAAAGGTAATACTTTTCCATTTTGAAATTTAAATTTTCCAGTTCAAATGCATGAAATGTTGCATGAGTTTAGTGATATTGTGGCAAATGATATTCCAAGTGAGATTCCACCTAAGATAAGTATCAGGCACCACATATACCTGATACTAGGAGCAAGACTTCCATATAAAGTTGCTTACCCAATCACACCTAAGGTGAATGAAGAGATAAGGAAGTGGGTTCTATGACTGTTGGACAAGGGGTTGATAACAGAGAGAATGAGTCCATGTGCTATCCCTATGGTACTTAGTCCAAAGAAATATGGAGAATGGAGGTTGTGCAAATATTCCAGAGCAATCAACAAGATTACAATCAAGTAAAGGTTTCCATTGCCATAGATGGATGACATGGTGCACTATTTGAGTGGGAAAACCTACTTTTCAAAGATTGATTTGAAGAGTGGTTACCATCAGTTCCAAATTAGAAAATGGGACAGAGGGGAGAAAAATTTCAAGGACAATAGTGCATTATATGGTTGGTTATGCCTTTTGGATTAACAAATGCAATAAGTGCTTTCATGCAGTTGATGAACGAGGTCTTGAAGGAGTTCGTCGATAAGTTTGTTATTGTTTATTTGGATGATATTTTGATTTTCAGATGAACAAGAGAAGAACACCTTAGGAATATAAGGTATATTCTATAAATATTGCAGTAAGAGAAACTGTTCATTAACCTAAAGAAATGTACTTTCATGAGGTTTGAGCTGGCCTATTTAGGATTTTTCATTTAAAAAGATGGGTTGAAAATGGATCCAAAGAAAATAGAGGGATTGTAAGTTGGCCTTCACCCAAGACAATTTCTGAAGTTAGGAGTTTTTTTGGGTTAGATAGCTTCTATTGAAAGTTCATCAATAGTTTTAGTGGTATTTGTGCACCCATTGTTGAAAAAATGAAGAAGGATAGACAACCATTTTGCTAGACAACAACAACAGAGAAAATTTTACAGCTCTTGAAGAAGATCATTGTGAAACTGGTGTTGAATCTACCTAAATACAACCACCTTTCAAAGTTATATGTGATGCTTATGGTACAACCATTGGAGCACTATTGAGTCAAGAGGGAAGACCAGTTTCATATTTCAGTGAGAAGTTGAAAAAATAAAAGTAGAAATACTCCTCTTATGACAAGGAATTCTAATTGGTGGTTCAAGCATTGAAGCATTGGAGAAATACTTGATTCTCAGGGAGTTTGTTTTGTTCTATGACAATTATTCATTACAATATATAATGAAACAACACAAGTTGAACCATAAGCATGCCAAGTGGGTATAGTTCTTACAAAGTCTCACCTTTGTTTTGAAACATGTGAGTGGAAAAGAGAACAAGGTAGTCAATGCTTTGAGTAGTAGGAGTTTGGTCATGCAAGAGTACCATGTGCATATTTTGGGCTTTGATTATTTGAAGGACTTGTATGAGGATAATGCTAATTTTGGAGAGGATTTTGGAGCATGCAAGAACCCTATCAGAAGACATAACAACTCATGGTGGGATTTTATGTTGTAGGATGGTTTGTTGTTCAAGAATAGTCAATTATGTATCCCTCATTGTTCAATTATATAGAATATGATGCAGGAAAAGGAAAGTGGAGGATTGGTAGTGCATTTTGGTGTGGACAAGACACTTGGGAAGCTAGAACACCTCTACTTTTGGCCAACGATGAGAGCAGATGTTTAGAAATATGTAGGCAAATGTAGAGTATGTAGTCATGTGAAAGGGAGGAGCCAAAATTTTGGATTGTATACTCCTTTTCCCATTCCTAGCAGAACATGGGACTCACAGAGTAAGAATTTTGTTTTTGGTATACCAATAACGCAACAAGGTAAGGACACCATACTTGTAGTTGTGGACATATTTACGAAGATGACTCACTTTATCCCATGTTGCAATACTAGTGATGCTACAAATGTGGCTCATTATTTTTTCAATGAGATTGTCTGATTGCATGTATTTTCAAAGATTTTAATCTCTCATAGGGACACTAGTTTCATAGACCATTTTTGGATGACTTTGTGGAAGAATATTGGAAAAAAATTGAACTATGGCTCATCCTATCATCCACAATATGATGGGAAAAATTAAGTTGTTAAAAAAAAGTATTGGAAAAATATTGAGGAGCCTTATGGGAGAGTATCCCAAGGATTTGGATCATGTGTTAGCAGAAGTTGAGTTTTCATACAATGATTCACCAAATAGGAGCATCAAGAAGAGCCTTTTTAAGATATTTTATGGAATGAATCCTAGCGGATTTTGTGAGCTGAAAGATTTGGGAAAATTTTAGCAAATGAGTGTTGATGGGGAGGATTTTGAAGCAACAATGTGTGACTTACATGAGGAGACCAAATAGAAGCTACAGGGAAATGCTAAAAATACAAAACATAACATATTTAAGAATAAGAGAGGTAAAATTTGAGGTAGGGGGCGTGGTATTAGCACACCTGAGGAAAGAGAGGTTCCTAAGAGGAGAATATAACAATCTCAAAATTAAGAAAATAGGACCTTTCAGGCTACTAAAAACATTTTTTGAAAATTATTATGAATTGGAGTTACCTATGGGCATCGGTATATCACTTATATTCAATGTATCTCATTTTGATCACTATCGAGGTGATGATTAAGGTGTCACTACAACAAATGGGAGTAGTGGAAAACTTAGTGAACAAATTTGGATGAAGGAGATGCCTATGAGAGAGGATCCAAAATCTAAAACAATATTGGACATCATAGTTGCAAAGCACACCAGGGGAAAAGAGTATTTGAAGTTTTTGATGAAGTGGAAGGATTGTTTTATGGAGGATTCTACATGGATGAGTGTTTTAGCTCTACAGAAGACAAATTTCTATGTAGAGGACCTTATGAGAAGGATCTCATGAGTTTTAATTCCTATGGATTCTAATGCATGAGCATTATACCAAGTTCATGATGAAGAAATGGAGGGGGATTGACAATGTGGTGGATTGGCCACATGTTGAGCTAGAAAATATTTTTTTTTAGCTTTGATGAAATGTTAAATATTTAATGTAGATACCGAACTAGTTTAAGATGAAGAAATCGAGATGGGGAGTTATTTTCTAATACATTGAATGTATTTTCAACTTCCCTCATTTGGAGAGAAGGGGAAATGAATCATTGTTTGATATTTTGAATAAAAGAGGGGAATAAAATGGGAAAAGATATATTCTTCTCCTACCTCTGAGTCTATACATGTGAAATAAATAAAAATAAGTTGTGTGCAAAACGTTTATTCATAAATTTGTGTTATTATCTCTAGTCCAAATTTTTTGTACATATGATTGCATTCCAAAATTCATGTAACCAAATCTTGTAATGTTATGTGCTTGTAAGAATTTCATTTTTGAGTTGTAGTTGTTATGCGTGCTTGTTAACGTGAACCCCAAGCCATATTTTTCAACGTCTCTTTTTTGCAGGGAGTGATACATTTTTTTTATTGGAGGGCAGCCCATTATTTCAATAATGGAGAACCCATGACGAGATGAGGCAAGAGGACATCATTGCTAACCATGTGAGACATGTTAAGATGGAGGAGAGTTGAGTCACAGAGAGAGAGAAAGTCGTTTTTCCTTCCAAACTCTAAAAACAGAGTTTCTGGAAGTGCTATGAAAATATTCCACAACGCCTACATGGTTTTTTAAAGGGAGCTACAAAAATATTTCGCAAAAAATACATCCAGGTTTTTTTTTCTACATTGCATTGTGTCCAGATTTCCTTCCGAGCTGCTTTTTTTCCATCAAAAAACATGAATTTAATATTGAAACCATTTCTATTTTCAAAATGAATGAGGAAATAGATAGTGAAATTTGTTCTGAGGTGTTTGGAGTGTCAACAAGAGGGTGAAATATTGATATCCAACAGGATTATTGTAGCCTCATGTAATATAGAAATTGAAATGACAAGTAATTTCAATGAACTATATAGTGGGATTTCAAATTATGGTGAGGATACATGACAATATTTTTCAATGTGAACACTTTAACCAAAAATGACAATTTCAAACTATTTGAAACTACTTATATAGCTCTAAAAATCACTAGAGTTTTAATAGAAAAATTAGTGAAATTGAATGGAGTTCCAAAGAAGATAATTTATAATAGAGGAACCATATTCACAGGCATATTTTGGATGAGTTTTCGATATGTGTTGGGAAATAACTAAATCTTAGTGTTATTTATCATCTAGAAACTAATGGTCAAATGGAGTCACCTCCCTAGATTGTAGAAGACATGTTATGTATGCATGATCAGATCGAGTCACCTAACTAGATTTTAGAAGATATGTTATGTATGTATGTCATGGACCGATTGAAACAATGGGAAGAGTTTTACCACTTTTTGAATTTTCATAGAATGATTGCTATTATAGCTCCATCAAAATGGAACCTTTTGAGTTTTTGTATGGAAGTTCATGTAAGGCATATTTGAATTAGGATAGATTTGAAGATAGGGTTTAAATAGAGCCATATATAATATAACAAATGGATAAAAATATAAATATCATTAAATCAAGTCATAGTGATGTTCCGGGTAGGCATAGTAGGCAATGTTGACATTCATTGAATTGATCAAAATTACCAAGTTGGAGATAAAGTTTTTATGAGGGTAAAAATACAAAAGAGTTCAATAAAGTTTGGAAAGGGTGTGTTTTGAATCTTGCAAAATTGTCTTAGATATTCGGTAGCTTACATTTTTTCCTAACTCCAAAGAAAACAAACTCTAATAGTTTTATAACATACTCCAATCCCTAATAATTATTTTTAATTATCAATATATAAAAAAGTTGTAATAATTTATAGTATAATTTATAGATTTTATTTTTAATATCAATAAATCAAAACTAAAAGAAATTTAAGTAAACAAAGTATTATTGAGAAATCCAATTGTATTCTTTTCAACCCAAAAGAATTTATTTCCCTTGGACTAGTAAGAAAAGAAATTCATTTTTTTTAGGAAACCCGATTTTATTTCCCACTTGGTAATTTGATCTTCCCCTAACATAACTTATTAATTAAAAAAAAAAAATTTGTTAGGAATAATTTTTATTTTAGAGAGTGGTTTGAGGATCATCATAGTCTGTTGAGATATTTTCTCAATAACATTCAACTAATTTAGAATATGTTGGATCTCATGTATACCATATTTGTTAGGTCCCTGTATTACTATTTTAGTCCCTTATTTTTTTTTGTGTAGCCACCTTATTGTTATTGGTGTACCCCTGTAGCCCCCATATTGTTATTATTGTGCCCTTACATTATTATTTTTATGTCGAATAGGGTTATATTGTAACCCCATGGACTCCTATATATATAGAAAGGAGGTTTTGTCATTTGTATCATCCAAAAATTGTCATTTCTGTAATGTCAAGGAAGTTTCCCCCTCGAAGTGGGTAATTTCTAAGGCATTGGTCTCTCTTTTCTTCTATTTTTGGAGCTTTTTTCACAAAATTTGGTATCATAGCTTTGGATTCTAGGGTTTCGCTGCTCCAAACAAGTCATTTTGGAATTTTCACTATAATTTTTTCTTCTACGAAGGTTCAGAAGCTGAAATTTTTACCACACAAAGCCAACACCCTTAGGAACTTCGTGTAAAAATTTCAAATCTTGTTTTGCAACATTTTTGGAGATATGATCTGTGGAAGTTAGGTTTTCTTAGGCTCCCGAATTTCATCTCAAAGAGGTGACCATGTGAGAATCGTCATAACTCTCTCTCTGACGATTGGAATTGAATTTTGTAAAAATTGGACAAAATAAAGCGAACTTTAGTTTCTTGTGTATCAAATTCAGAGCTGAAGGAGGAAATAGTGACATGTGGCACATCGTACAAGTTCACTCTACTGAACCAGTCCATAATTAGGTCATTGTGGGATATTGGGCATAACTTTGCCTTGAAGAATCCAAATCAGGTTAGACCTGTGACATTGGAAAGAAGACTTAGAGGGATACTAAAGGACCGAATATGAATTCTTGGGGATCCAAAATTACAAAGATACATCATTTTCAATATCGAGTTCCGCAATAGCTAGAAAAAGGTGTGTATTTTTTTTTCAAATTGCATAAGTCTTGTTTGAAAAATCAGTTTGAAGTGTTTACAAGGGCATATTAAAACATAGATATCGATATTGGGTTCTAAAATTTCCCTTAAAAATAATTCAACACCAATTAATCCCTTAAGAGCCTCTACTATTACTCATGAAGAGGAAGAAGTGCAACATGGTATATCAAAATTACAAGAGAAAGTACATCAGATTTCGCTCTCACAAAGAGAAACATAAAATGAAATGGAGGTTTTGAATATAGGCATGGAAGCTAAGATGGATGGTTTGAGAAAAGCGTTGAAGATAATATGGATGGTTTGAAGAAATGCGTGGAAGCTAAGATGGATGGCTTGAAGAATGGCATGGAATCTAAGATGGATGAAATGGAAGCTAACATCGAAGACATGAAGAATAGTCTAAAAGTAGACATGGTAGGTTTGAAGGAAGGTTTGAAAAATTTGATACAAGAAATGATTCATAATGGAGAAAATATAGTACAAGAAACTCACAACGAGAACAAAATAAATGTTAATCGCGATTTCATAATCTCTAATGTTGAACGTAAGCCCCACCATATTCCAAAAATAGATATGATGATGTTTGATGGAAAGGATCCTGTAACATGGATACTACAGATGGAGCAATATTTTGATCTCCATGATTTTCAAAACAAACAAAAGGTACGCATTGCAACTTTACATTTAGAACAAAATACATTTGTATGGTATAGAATGGCTTTGCTCTCGTAAAAAAAATTGTCACTTAATCAATTTTTACAGAATAAATGATAGCACATTATGAGGATACAAACAAAAACACCTTCTTTAGCCAATTGATAAATCTCAAACAAAAGGGTACAATGGTGGAGCACATTGAGGACTTCCAAAAATTTATTATAAGGGTAACTAATATTCTGGAGGAACACAAGGTTGATGTCTTCCTAGGGAATTTAAAGGATAACATCCAACATGAGGTTTTACTTTGGGAACTTGATTCATTGGAGATAGCATTCAGGTTGGCAATAAAAATTTAATGTAAAATTATGGTGACAAGGAAGCCTACCACTCACATCTATAAATATGGAAGTGTTGCTACTCCTAGACTTCCACAATATACAAGGTTGACACCACAACAATTGGAAAAAAAAAATGAAAAGGGATTTGCAACAGTTGTGATAGAAAATACACTAAAGGTCATAAGTGTGCTAAGAAAAAAATATTTTACATAGATTGTGAAGAGGAGGAAGAAAATCAACAAGAAACTTCAAAAGAAGAGGATATACACCAGGAAAAAACCCTAGAGAAAAAAGAAATGAGTCTAATCATATCCTATAATGCATTGGCAGTAATTACCACTCCTCAAACTCTCAATATAGAAGGACATATCAAGAAGGAAAAGGTAATAGTGTTGATTCACTTGGGTAGTACCCATAATTTTATTCATTGTAAGGTAGCCAGAGGAATTGAATTGCTTCTTATACCCATCACTAGAATGCTAAGTGATGGTTGCAAATGGAGGAATTATAAATTTCTCTGGAAAATTATATAATATCAAGCTAACCATGGGAGAATATTTATTGAATAGTCCAATGGTTTCCATTCCAATGGGAGGTGTTGATGTTGTACTAGGGGTACAATGGTTACAATCTTTGGGAGCAGTAGCTTTTAATTTTCAAGAACTTTTCTAGAATTTGTTTTCAAAAGGAAAGGAAGTTGAATTACGGGGTACTGTAGGGAAGCTGGGAAAGATAATAAGCTCTAATGTCATGACAAATATTCTGAAGAAAGAACAACGAGGCGTAATTGCACAATTACGCTCACTAGAAGTTACAAAATCGAAATCATCTATCTCTCGAGATCTCCAAAAAGTCTTGGACCATCATTCCAAGGTGTTTTAACTCCCAAAGGACTCCCACCTATTCGTGGTCATGATCATTATATTCATTTGATTCCAGGAAGTGTTCCTCGAAACATCAGGACTTATAGATATCCTTATATCCAAAAGAGTGAAATTGAACGTATGATTGGAGAAATGTTAGAGGCTGGTATAATTCAACGAAGTTAAATTTGTTTCTCTGCTCTAGTAGTATTGGTGCACAAGAAGGATGGATCATGGCGCATGTGTCTGGATTATAGGGAGCTCAATAAGCTCATTATTAAAAATAAATTTCCTATTCCTGTGATTGATGAATTATTGGAATAATTACATGGAGAAATTTATTTTACCAAGTTGGATCTTCGTTCAAGATATCATCAAATTAAAATGAAGACTAGAGATATTCCGAAAACAACATTTCAAACTCATGAGGGTCATTATGAATTTTTGGTCATGCCTTTTGGCCTTACCAATGCACCTTCTACATTTTAAGGGTTGATGAATTCCATTTTCAAACCCTTCCCTAGAAAATTTATGTTATTATTTTTTGATGATATATTAATCTACAATAGGTCTTGGAAGGATCATGTCCAACATGTTGAAAGGGTGCTCAAACTATTGGAGGAGAAACAATTATATGAAACAATTGGGTCATATTAATGTATCTCATGAGAGTGTTCAGGTATACCCTAATGAAATTAAGGCCATTAAGGAATGGAAATTCCCCACAAACATAAAGAAATTGTGAGGATTTCTTGGGTTAACAGGGTATTATTGCAAGTTTGTTAAGAATTATGGGAGAATAGAAGCACCTCTAACAACAGTATTGAATAAAGATGAATTTTCATGGACTTCGGAAGAAACTAAGACCTTTGAACGTCTCAAAGAGGCAATGTGCCTAGCATCGGTCTTAGCTATGCCAAACTTCACAAAAACCTTTATTATGGAATGTGCTGCCTTAGGAAATGGAATTGGTGCTATTTTAATGCAAGAAGGAAGACCCATTGCTTTTGAAAGTCATCCAATCATAGGAAAGTATTTACAGAAAGCTATTTATGAGAAGGAAATGTTGGCAATGCTATATGCACTAAATAAATGGTGACCTTACCTAATGGGAAGAAAATTCAAGGTAAAAATTCATCATGATAGTCTTAAATACATTTTGGAACAAATATTATCTTTAGAAGAGAAGCAAAAATGGGTCACAAATATGTTGGGTTATGACTTTGAAATCATCTACAAAAAAGGGAAGCTAAATGTTGTTGCAGATGCACTTTCAATAAAGGATGAAGAGGAACCATTTCTTTGTTCCATTTCTATTATCCAACCAGATTGGATAATCGAAGCAAGGGATGAATGAAATAAGGATGAAGAAGTGTGGACAGACATTCAAAAGTTGCAGGAATATCCTATTACATCTGATACATTTAGTTGGAAAATGATTCCTTATGGTACAAAGATCGCTCATATATTTGTAAGAATTCCCAACTAAAAAAAAAAATTCTTTTGGAATTGCACACTACTCCCTTAGGATGACACTCGGGATTTTTAAAAATTTTACCAAAGGGTGGAGAAATAATTTTTTTGGGATGGCCTTAAATCCGATATTCAAAAGTTTGTGGTGGAATTTTTGGTTTGCCGGCAAAATAAAGTTGAGACAATTAATACCTCAAGTCTTCTACATCCTTTATCAATTCAAATTCAACATTGGGAGGATATTTCAATGGATTTTATCACAGGTTTACCTAAGTCCAAAGGAAAGAGTGTCATCATGGTGGTAGTTGATAGACTTACCCAATATGCACACTTTTGTGTATTATATCATCCATTTAAAGAAAGTACAGTTGCTACTGCCTTTATGGAAACACTTCAAAAGCTACATGGAAACCCAAAGATTATTGTAAGCGACAAAGATCTCATTTTTACTGGAAATTTTTGGGTGAAATTATTTTATTGTTTGGGTACTCCACTAGCTCATAGCTCATCTTATCATCCTCAATCTGATGGGAAAACTGAGATAGTAAATAAATGTTTGGAAGGAAATCTTCGTTGTTTTGTATCTGATAAAAAAACACAATGGGTCAAGTGGTTACCCCTGGCCGAGTTGTGGCATAACGATTCTTTCCATACTACATCAAAAATGACCCCATTTATGGCAGTTTATGGATATCATGCAGTACTCATCACATCATCTTTAAGAGAAAATTCCAAGGTTCAAGCAGTGGAAGATCACATCAAGCATCGACAAAAACTTCTCCAACTCTTAAAGGATAACCTATATTTGGCACAAAATCGAATGAAACAACAAGTAGATCAACATCGTAGCGAGAAGAGTTTTGATATAGGAGACTGGGTATTTTTACGGCTACAACCATACAAACAAATGTCCCTCAAGAAAGCTAAGAAGGATAATAAATTATCATTAAACTACTATAGTCCTTACAAGGTGTTGCAAAAGATTGGTAGTATGGCATACAAATTAGAGCTTCCTACTTCTTCTTGAGTGCATCCAATTTTCCATGTTTCATGCTTAAAGAAGGTTATAGGTGACAAACTTCCAGTTCAACCAATATTTCCAGAAATAAATGAGGAAGGAAAAATCATATTGGAACCTAAAGAAGTCATAGAAACAAGAACTCAACAACTACGAAATTGATTAATTTCAGAGTATCTCATCAAGTGGAGGAACTTACCCATTGAAGATTCTACATGGGAGGATGATAATTTTATACAGAAGCATGGAGAGCTACTCAAGCGTTGAGGACAACACTTTTTTGAAGGAGAGGGGCATGTTAGGTCCCTATATTACTAGTGTAGTCCCATATTGTTGTTAGTGTAGCCCCCTTATTGTTATTATTGTACCCCTATAACCCCCATAATGTTATTATTGTGACCTTACATTATTATTGTTAGGTCGGCTAGGATAATACTTTGACCCCCTGGACTGATATATATAGAAAGGAGGTTTCGTCATTTGTATCATCCAAGGATTTTAATTATGTAATGTAAAGGAGGTTGCCTCCTCGAAGTGGCTGATTTCTAAGGCATTGATCTCTCTTTTCTTCTATTTTTTGAGCTAGTTTCATAACAATATTAGTGTGATGTATCTTGTTTTGAAGATGAATATGCGCATATTTTTTTGTGTTGTGTGCAACTATAATTTCTTTCATAGTATCAAAGCTATTTATAGCTTAACTTCCTCACAAGAGGCCCAGAAAGATGTGAGAGGTATCTCATATGCTTTAAGAGTAGATTAGTGTAAATTAGGTGTGTGAAAAAAATTATTGCTAGATTTATGCATTGGTGTGGTTTTCTGTGTTCTAGTCGTAGCCTTTTTTTTGAAGAAATTACCATTAATGGTGATGTTGCTAAAGTTGTGATGCTATCAAATTTGTGGATGGACAATATTTTGGAGAGTGGTTGTTGAATTTTGTATATTTTTTGTAGCCATTGATTCTATCTGATAGTGTTTATTTCTCCATTAGGATATTGTCCTAACCTCAATCAATGTGCATAATAATTTTATTAATGGATTTGTTGCCTTTCTTTTCAGAGAAACTCATAATCAAGTCAAACCATAGGAATATGAAGGGATTTGTGCTATTTACTATTCTCTATGGTCACTTTAGGTCATAGATATTTAAGGTCATGAATTCCCATCAACTAGCCATCAATCACAGAGAATGGAAGTTACTCTGACCCTTCATATGATTCACTGAGTGAAGGAATGATACAAAAAACTGTTGGAATTTGGGGGCGCCTCAACCTCTTCCAAGTAGTAGCTTCCCCTCTCCTAATATTCATGGGAGTGTGGACCAGAGACTTTGTTACAATTGAAATTTTTAAAGACCATGTATCGCACTTTCATTATTGAATGCAAATCTCTATTCAATTAAAATTTTTGTGACTGTCGCCTTCATATATTCCACTCATATTCATTTTCATTGGATTAATTTGCTATACATGGGAATTTTTTTTATGTATGTGGTCATGGATGAATGAAACCCTAGTGCAGGGATAACAACTAGGTTTATGTATAGTATGATCCTTGTTGGGTTGTTGTGTTAACTTGATGAGGATGTCTGGAAGGGTGAGTTATACATTTTGTGAGAATTTTACAACCACAAGAGAATATATAATAGTTCCTTTTTCAAGGATTGTAAGTGTGCGTCTATCTTCTGAAGACCAACGAAATTCAAGTGGAGCATCTAAATGCAGAGATATAATATTATAAATAATATGGTCATTTCATACAATGTGCTTTTGTAATAGTACACATACCCTTTCATTTGCGATCATAGATACTATTGCATTATGGCGATTCTCATGTTAGAAATGATGATATCAAGAAGGCTATAGAGAAAAAATGAGTAATATTGGGTTTTGTTAACATGATTTTTTTTGGTTACTTTGTTAAGCTATATATTTCCCATTTTTTAATTATGTTTGTAAAAAGGGAAAAACCAATCATTGGACAATATAGCATAATTCAAATTAGTGGTTCTTAGAACTCAAAAACCATTGAACATATTACTAGTTTGATTATGTTTACAATCTATTATGGTTTGTTGTTCTTTGTGCTCAAAAACCCAAGAACAACGACTATTAGTTATAGTATGATATACTTGTATTAGATAGGTTAAGTTGTATGATAAGCTTTTGAATGCATTCAATATCAAAACTACCTTCCTAAAAATTGATAGATAGCCAAAAGCTAAATATCGAACAGATGGTGATATATCCATAGGGTGATTTAATTACAAGAAATGTTTTCTTTTGGAAGCCTAGACAAGCCACGTATTTCAATATTGTTGATAATTACAAATACGTCAATGATCATTAAACACAATTGTGTCTTAAATTAGTAAAGTGGCAAGCTCGAAGTTGTATCAAAGAAAATAACATTTCAAAAAAATTCGAAAGTGGGCATAATTGCCCATGAAAGAACATACAACTACTACTAAACTAATGTGACTTCAATGTGCATTAAATGTGTTTGATATATTACTAGCACAACCACATTATATTTACTAATGTGGTTGATATACGCCGATAGGCCTATATCCACTACCCAACACATTAATTTATATATCAATAAATAAATATTATATATAATAATATTATTATATTAACTTGAAATATATATATTATTTATTAATAAGAATATATATTAATATATTAATTATGATTAAAATCACAAAAATATTATATATATATTAATAATATTTATTGATATATTAATAATATTATAATATTTATTAATAAATAAACATAACATATTAACTTGAAATATATTTATTATATTAACTATATAAATATTACATATTAACTTGAAATATATATAATATATATTAATAATATTTATTAATATAATTATTAATATAATAATAATATTAATAATTGTTGATATATTAGTAATATTTTAATATTTATTAATATATTAATATCATAGATGGTTATATTATTAATAAACCAAAAGAAGTAATAATATATTAATAATATATATTATATGATAGTCGGTTATATTATTAATAATATATATTATTAATAAATATTAGAACATTTATTAATAATATATATTAATATATTAATACTATTAAACCCAAAACATAAGAAAGTAATAAACTTTAAGAATTGATATATTAAACTCAACAGAGTAATAAAGCATATGAAACAATATTTAAAAACAAAAAACCTAAGAGATTAATAAACCTTAACAATTAATATTTTAAATTGAAGATATTAATAAACCCAAGGGATAATTAATAATACAAATCCAATGTCATCATAAACCAAAGGTTTAAATATTATAAACCAAAGGAATTGGTGAACCCAGGGGATAAATATTATAAACATAAGGGATCAATATTAAAAACACAAGAGATTAATAAACCGTAAGAATTGATATTTTAAACTAAAAAACCTAATAAATTAATAATCCATAAGAATCAGTATTTTAAACATAAGATATTATTAAACCAACGGGATTATTAACATTATAAAACAAAAGAACTAATAAACCCAAGGGTTTAATATTAAAAAGCAAAGGAATCAGCGAACCCAAGGGATAAATATTATAAACGTAACGAATGAATATTATAAACAATAGAGATTAATAAACCCTAAGAATTAATATTTTAAAATGAAAAATCTAAGAAATTAACAAACCCTGATAATTAGTATTTTAAACTCAAGAGAGTAATAAACCGAATGTGTGATTAACATTATAAACCAAAAGAACTAATAAACCCAAGGGTTTAATATTATAAACCAAAGGAATCAGTGAACCCTAGGGATAAATATTAAAAACCTAAGGGATCAACAAGGCTAAGGGAAATATTAAAAACAATAGAGATTAATAAAACCCAAGAGTTTAATATTATAAACCAAAGGAATTGGTGAACCCAAGGGAACTGATTTAAACATTGAGACAATTGTTGTCACAATGCGACGTTGGACCAACTATGACCAAGGTTGGCCATTGGTGATTTTCATATTGAGACAATATTTGTCAAAATGTGACATTTGATCATGGATGACATTGATCGATTATTCATATTATAAACCAAAAGAACTAATAAACCCAAGGGTTTAATATTATAAACCAAAGGAATTGGTGAACCAAAGGGACAACCATTACCCAACAAATTATAAACCAAAAGGAATTGGTGAACCCAAGGGAATTAATTTAAACATTGAGAGAATTGTTGTCACAATGCGACGTTGGACCAACTATGACCATGGTTGGCCATGGGTGATTTTCATATTGAGACAATGTTTGTCAGAATGTGACATTTGATCATGGATGAAATTGATCGATTATTCATATTATAAACCAAAAGAAGTAATAAACGCAAGGGTTTAATATTATAAACCAAAGGAACTGGTGAACCCAAGGGAAAACCATTACGCAACAAATTATAAACCAAAGGAATTGGTGAACCCAAGGGAATTGATTTAAACATTGAGAAAATTGTTGTCACAATGCGACGTTTGACCAACTATGACCATGGTTGCCCATGGGTGACTTTCATATCGAGACAATATTTGTCAGCATGTGACATTTCATCATGGATGACATTGATCGATTATTCATATTATAAACCAAAAGAAGTAATAAACCCAAGGGTTTAATATTATAAACCAAAGGAATTGGTAAACCGAAGGGAATTGATTTAAACATCGAGACAATTTTTGTCACAATGCGACGTTGGACAAACTATGACCATGGTTGGCCATCGGTGATTTTCATATTGAGACAATATTTGTCAGAATGTGACATTTGATCATGGATGACATTGATAGATTATTCATATTATAAACCAAAAGAACTAATAAACCCAAGGGTTTAATATTATAAACCAAAGGAATTTGTTAACCCAAGGAAATTGATTTAAACATTAAGACAATTGTTGTCACAATGCGACGTTGGACAAACTATGACCATGGTTAGCCATGGGTGATTTTCATATTGATATAATATTTTTCAAAATGTGACAAATGATCATAGATGATGTTGATCGATTATTCATATTATAAACCAAAAGAAATAATAAACCCAAGGGTTTAATATTATTAACCAAAGGAATTGGTGAACCCAAGGGGAAACCATTACCCAACAAATTATAGACCAAAGGAATTGGTGAACCCAAGGGGAAACCATTACCCAACAAATTATAGACCAAAGGAATTGGTGAACCCAAGGGAATTGATTTAAACATTGAGATAATTATTGTCACAATGATATTGAGACAATATTTGTCAGAATGTGGCAATTGATAATGTATGATATTAATCGATTATTCATATTATAAACCAAAAGAGCTAATAAACCCAAGGGTTTAATATTATAAACCAAAGGAATTGGTGAACCCAAGGGAATTGATTTAAACATTGAGACAATTATTGTGACAATGCTATGTTGGACCAACTATCACCATGGTTGGCCATGGGTGATTTTAATATTGAGACAAAATTTGTGAGAATGTGACATTTTATCATAGATGACATTGATCGATTATTCATATTATAAACCAAAAGAACTAATAAACCCAAGGGTTTAATATTATAAACCAAAGGAATTGGTGAACACAAGGGAATTGATTTAAACATTGAGACAATTGTTGTCACAATGTGACGTTGGTCCTGGCCATGGGTGATTTTCATATTGAGACAATATTTGTCTGAATGTGACATATGATCATGGATAATGTTGATCGATTATTCATATTATAAAACAAAAGAACTAATAAACCCAAGGGTTTAATATTATAAACCAAAGGAATTGGTGAACCCAAGGGAGAACCATTACCCGAAAAATTATAAACCAAAGGAATTGGTGAACCCAAGGGAATTGATTTAAACATCGAGACAATTTTTGTCACAATGCGACGTTGGACCAACTTTGACCATGGTTGGCCATGGGTCATTTTCATATTGAGACAATATTTGTCAGAATGTTACATTTGATCATGGATGACATTGATCAATTATTCATATTATAAACCAAAAGAACTAATAAATCCAAGGGTTTAATATTATAAACCAAAGGAATTGGTGAACCCAATGGAATCGATTTAAACATTGAGACAATTGTTGTCACAATGTGACGTTGGACAAACTATGACCATGGTTGGCCATGGGTGATTTTCATATTGAGATAATATTTGTCAAAATGTTACAAATGATCATAGATGACGTTGATCGAATATTCATATTATAAACCAATAATGTAAGTTTACAATGAGTATGCTCTAACCAATAATGTTCCATGTCAATGGATTCCCAAGACATAGTCAATGTGTTAATTAACTATTATGGTAACATATGTTAATATTGGAGATATAAGATATAATATATGTTTAGTATTGTAAGTATTTTATGATTGCTCGTTTGGTAGATAAAATTTACCATGCTTTATAATTTTTTTTATTTCTTTTAAGTTTTGTAAAGAAGAATGTTACATTCATCTAATAAAACTAAATAACACTCAATTTGAAGAGAGCCATATCATGATTATTATTATGGATGGAGGCATCTTATAATTTAATTATACAATGTAAATATCATAAATGTTATTGCATAAATCTATGGTTATCGTATTTGTCATTTTTATTTAAATTATTTTCATGTAATTTATTAAATTAAATCATGCATTGTGAACTAAATCCACTTTTAAATTAAAATAAATCTTGTCTTGTGAACTGAATCCACTTTTAAATTAAAATAAATCATGGCTTCTGAACTGAATCCACTTATGTCCTTGAAATCTAATAAGAAAATATTATAAAATATAAATATACAATTTCAAAGTTTGTCAAATATATTTTAATGATATTTTTAATTATTTATTTTTCTAATTTGAAAATTTACAATTAATTAAATTAAAATATAAATAATAATTAATATAATTTTAAAATTAATATTAATTATCTATAAATAAATATAATATATATATTTTGTTAAAAATTTTACAGTTATAAAAAATAAAATTAAAGACTTATCTTTAGAGATGGCATGTATAATGGAATTTTCCACCTAAAATAATAATAATAATGTGTATTGTAATTATGAATTTCTTTTTTTTTGTGTGTAAAAAACTTTTTCGATGAAAATCACATAGGAGAAATTTGTGTCGACGCGTTTCGAACCAGCCAGTGTGGTTCATCATCAGGACAAGATGAGAAATCTGATCAGGAAGCCAGTTTAAGTAGAATAGGACTGCTCCAACTAGCCGTTGGAAAAACAGCTAGTTTGACCAGAATAGGAAAATTATTATTATTATTATTATTATTTATTTATTTATTTAAATTTTTATTATGTTTTTATTATAAATTCTATATAAATAAAATATAAATAAAATATAAAATCAAATCAAATAATAATACTAATAATTAATCAAATAATTTAATATTACTAAAGAGGTAAGATTTAAAAAAGAAAAATAAAAAAAAGAGAGTAATATATATATATATATATATATATATATATATATATATATATATATATATATATATATATAAAAAAAAAAAAAATATAATTTTTTTTTTTAAAAAAATAAATAAATAAATTAATAAATTAAATAAAATAAAATAAAATTCAAATTCAAATTCAAATAAAAATTAAAAATAAATAAATAAATCAGTAATACTAAAAATAAAAATAAAATATAATAAATAAATAAATCAAAAAAATATAAATATAAATAAATAAATAAATAATAAAAATAAAAATAAAAAATAAAAAAAATTAAAATATATATATATATATATATATATATATATATATAATAAAATAAAATAAAAACAAAACAAAAATCCTAATCAAAACCAAATAAGAAAAATAAAAGGAGCACACCTGGAAAGAGGAATCAAGATCGACTAAGAGTGAAGTGCACGAATCCAGCATCTGCTAACATTCCACCCATCATCCCTATTAAGGTTAACCGTCCTCTTTTCTATTTCCAAGGCTTCCCTTAACTTTCGGTTGTGGAAGTGGTCAATAGTCGCAATAACCTTAGTATCTTCAATACAAATATGGTGATTTGTTTTTTCAGCATGCTCTGCCAAGGCAGAGGACCGAGATCTACCATGTCTAAGGTTAGCGACATGTTCATGAATTCGTTGGTTAATAGATCGACCAGTTTCACCAATGTAAGGGGCCCCACAGGAACATGGAATCAAATGTGTTTTTTATTTATTATTTTTTTAAATTTATAAATTTTTTAAAAATGTATTTGGAAATAAAAACTTCTAATATATTACTTTTTACTTTCCAACAACTAAATGAGTCCATTATTATGATATCTAATTATTTTATAGATTATAAATATGTAATGATTATATAAATGTACGCTTTCAAGGTTTGTCAAATATTTTTTTAATCATAGTTTTAATTATTCATTTTTCTAATTTAAAAAATTATAATTAATTAAATTAAAATATAAATAATTACTAATATAATTTTAAATTAATATTAATTATCTATAAATAAATATAATATATATATATATATATATATATACATATATACTTTGTTAAAAAATTTACATTTATAAAAAAAATGCAATTAAAAATATGAGTACAATTAAAGACTTATCTTTAGAGATAGCATGTGGAATGGAATTTTCTAGCCATTCAATTGGAGACTTGTGCTTATAATAATCCCACTGATTCAAGAGAACCAAATGATACTCATTTCGAATAGAGCCCTATCATAATGGTTATGATGGATGGAATAATGTTATTGGAACAATGTTATAATTTAATTATATAGTGTAAATATCATAGTATTTTTAATTTTTATTTAAATGATTTTTATGTATGGGTATGATGGATGGAACAATGTTATCATTTAATTATACATTTTAAATTTCATAAATTGTATAACTCTATTGTTATAGTATTTGTAATTTTTATTTAAATAATTTTTATGTAATTTATTAAAGTAAGTCCATATAGAAAAAGAAGATGTGATGATTGTCTTCCTATATTTTCACTTTCACTTTCGATTGAAGCGTGTAAGTCGAGAGCTCATTCTTTTTAATTCTCATGGTAGTGTGTCTCGTGGGTCTTTCTAGCCCCAACATTGTCCATAAACTATTTCACACTAATCTTAAATTATAAATTTTACCGGTAGTCATGTTATAAGTTTTTCAAAACAGGTGTCTTCACTATTCCTGTTATAAGTTTTTCTAAGCACGTGCCCTCACACCTAAAAAAATGATTAGTATTGCATATAAATCATGCACTGTTGTGCGAATATTTTTCACTCTGTCACTCTTTTTACAAAAATAAGACTTCGGGCTTTTATATGTCGCACATAACAAAAATTAAACAATATATATATATATATATATATATATATATATATATATATATATATATATATATATATATATATATATATATATATATATATATATATGTATGTATGTATTACCATCGCACTTCCAAAAAAAAACATAACATTAAACTAATGTGACATGGTTATAACGTGTGCTCCCAAGTCAACATTAAAACCATACGACACTGGTGGACCTGCCGGATTCCAAATCGATTGAACTGAAATGAAAACAAATTTCGTGTTACAAAAGAGCCCACTGACGTCAGGCAAAATTGTGATGCGAAATCTTCATCAAATGTGCCTCATAAAAATTTCAGGTTCGATTTGGGCGTGCTAACACAAGCGTCTTTTGTGACCTGAAAAGCAAATCAAATCTGCCCTAAAACATTTCGGGTCTGGATTTCAACTCAAGATGGGATTGTATGAATCCCAATGCCTGTGGGACGAGTATTTTGGATAGGATGCTCAGTTGGGTTATTGATACTCCTAGTTGCGGGCGTTGCAAACTATCTGGCCCATAGAAATTCTTCGTCACACATACACCATCATACTTTCACTGTATGTTTCCCATAGCCCACTTTTACCGTTCCTCCTTCACGGTTCCATTACTCCGCTTGAGGTTCCTGTCCTTCGGGCTATAACATGGCTCGATCTTAACAGCGTTCAGTTTCAATAGATATAACTATGATTGACGAAAATGAATTTATGATATAGCTGCGAATAAATCAAATTTTAAAATTAGAAGTAAAAGAGAAAATTATAATAATAAAACTGACAAAAATAAATCAAATTTTAAAAAGAATAAATCAAATTTTAAATTTAGAAGTAAAAAAGAATTATAATAATAAAATTGACAAAAATAAATCAAATTTTAAAATTAGAAGTGAATTAGGTAGTTAAAATAATTTTTAATAACACAAATAATTACATTGGTAAATTGAATTACAACTTTTCTTTAAAAACATAAAATCACATCCTACTTTTTTTCGATACATAATATTTTAAATGAAAATAAGATAAACTCTGGCATGCCTTTTCCATTTACAACCTATCCCAATAATTATAATTTTATATAAAATTGAAAAAAAGGTTTAATGGCTGGATGACAACATGTTCTGTTCTGGAGAAAGAAAAATATAGATATGAACGAAAAGTTCTCGCGGGTCAGAGATAAACACTATTTTACAACATATTCTACTGGCCACTCAAAATATTATATTACCTTTTCTTTTTCTTTCGCAAAATTTTCTGTTTAGTCCAAAAAATCCACTCCGTAAAACCGAAAGAAAAGGGAGACGACGGTTCCAAGACCTAAAATACCCTGGATTTGCACTCTATTTTATTTGGCTAGTTCCATTTCATTTTCTTGTTTCAAATAGATTTGTTAGTACATTCAAACCAAAAACGCAATTCATTAATACCTCTGACCGTGAGGTTTTCAACAGTTTATTACGAGGTGTCTACATAAATTTATTTTACATAGTGATGAAGGTTATTTGGGGTTTTAAACATTATAAAAAGAAATTGTATGGAAAGTCAAGTTGAACGCATGATTTATGTGTGCCATTCGTATGACTAGAGCCACTACGTAACTATCATCTTTCGCCCCTAAAATCGACTGCCAAGTGTGACTGTGACATCGCTCATGCTTGGCGTCAAGCTCGGTGTGCCGTCAACACATCTCAGTGCCAATTTTGCAACACGATCAATTGATTCCAATTTGTAATTTGGAGCCAACCTCTTGTCTATGATTTCTGCGCCTATTTTTCCAACCTTCACATATGGTGTCACCTATAAATACATCAAAATATAATTATGACGAGTGTCACATAACATAAGCTTAGTATGAGATACGTTTAGTCTGTGGCAGAAAATGCAGTTGAATGTTATTTTTATGTTGTTCATATTACCCAATTAATGAGGTTAAATTCCTCTTCATCCAGGCTTCCATTTGCGGTTTTTCTCAGTCACTTTGCTAGTGTGGCGATACTTGTAAAACATCCCCAAAAAAAAATGAAATTGCTTCTTCTCTCATTAAGTAATTGAATAATTTTAATCATGAAGAAGAATTTTATACAAAAAATCGAAGTTATATATATGATATACTCTGGATTGATGTATCCAGGCATTCCCTTTGCCATAGATGTCGTAGCATGTGAATACTCCCCATCTCTCGCTATCCTCGAAATACCAAAATCGGCCAGTTTCGCATTCATATTGTTTTCTAGAAGGATGTTGGTTGTCTTGACATCCCTGTAAATTATTTTTGGGATGCAACCCGCATGCAAAAATTCGAGTCCTTTGCACAGAATTAGATGATGCATATGGTTAGACTTGATTTGTCCTTTGTAATAGAGTTTAATTCACAAATAATAACTGTGCATTAAATTACTGAAAGATTTACCCTGCGCCACATCTAAACCTATTTTCAACCCTGTTTTCCAATCTAGGTTTTGTTGGAGAAATCACAGCGGAATTCATTAAACCATTAACACACAGCAATTAAACCAAGCACATAAAGACACAGGCATTAACGTGGTTCACCCAAACCTCCTGGGCTACGTCCACACAACAGGCATTGGCAGTCTTTATTATTCAAAACAGGAGATTACATAATTCACACACCCTCACTCTATTGCAAACAATCCGTATGGATACCTGTTATATAGCAGAGAGAATCAAACTGCCTCATAAATCCTCTCAACACAAATTTAGGATGCATTAATTCCCTCCCAACAAACTGGAGCTAATCTAGGAACTAATTCCTAATTTTTGTCACCTACTGATATTTTGCCTATTTTATCCAAAACATAAAATCTCAACAATCTCCACCTTGAAAACAATTAGCCTGATGCCCTGTTATTTATTATTTTATCTTTTCTGCAATCCAAGAGAAGCCAAACACCAACGTAGCTTCTCTAACAAAACTGGTTTTGTGAACATGTCTGCACAGTTTTCCTTTGTATGCACCTTTTCAAGAGAGACTCCCCTTTCAGTAATAACCTGTCTTACAAAATGGTACTTAATTGGAATATGCTTTGATTTACTATGATAGGCCGGATTCTTAGCCAAATGTATTGCACTTTGACTATCACAAAGTAACCCGATGTTGTCCTGTAACCTACCAAACTCACCAAGCAAACCTTTCAACCAAACTGCCTCTTTGCAAGCATGCGAAGCAGCAATGTATTCTGCTTCAGTAGTGGATAAAGCAACAATGTTTTGTAGCTTTGACATCCAGCTAATAGCTCCACCTGCAAGAGTAAAGACGTACCCCGAAGTTGACCTTCTCTTATCCAAATCACCTGCAAAATCAGAATCAACATACCCGCAAACAAATTCACTACTCTTATTGTAAGTGATACAATAACTACTTGTGCCTCTCAAGTACCGAAGTACCCATTTCACTGCTGACCAGTGTTCTTTACCCGGATTTTCCATGTACCTGCTGACAACCCCAACTGCATGTGAAATATCTGGTCGAGTACAAACCATCGCATACATCAAACATCCTACTACATTGGCATATGAAATTCGAGACATATAATCCTTTTCTTCATCTGTATTAGGACATAAACTCGAAGAAAGCTTGAAATGGGAAGCGAAAGGGACTGACACAGGCTTCACATTATTCATACCAAATCTCAAAAGTATCTTCTCAACATACTTCTGTTGTGATAGCCACATCTTACCATTACTCCTGTCTCTGAAAATCTCCATGCCCAAAATCTGTCTTGCTGCTCCTAGATCTTTCATATCGAATGTCCTTGCCATCCAAGTCTTCAACCTGTTGATTTCATCAATGCTTTTGCTTGCTAAAAGCATATCGTGAACATACAACACTAAGATAATGAACATGCCATTTTTCAATTGCTTGAAATACACACAATGATCATATTCACTTCTAACATATTTCTGACTCAACATGAAAGAATCAAACTTCTTATACCACTGCCGAGGCGACTGCTTCAGGCCATATAATCACTTCTTGAGCCTGCAGACAAATTTCTTATTGCGATGCTGAACAAACCCTTCCGGTTGTTCCATATAAATTTCCTCATCTAGATCTTAACATCTAGTTGTTGTAACTCTAAATCAAACAAAGCAACTAAAGCTAACACAATTCGAATTGAAACTATTTTAACCACTGGTGAAAAAATCTCATGAAAGTCAATACCGGCTTTCTGAGAAAACCCTTTTGCAACCAGTCGTGCTTTGTACCTGTCCTCCGTATCACTCACACCCCGTTTTAGCTTGTAAACCCATTTACACCCCACAGTTTTCCTGTCTTTCGGAAGCTCAACCAGATCCCATGTGTCATTCTTACTCAAGGCCATCATTTCGTCCTTCATGGCTGATTTCCACTTGTCACTATTCGAACCTTCTATTGCTTCCTGATAGCACAGAGGTTCATTGTCATTAGCAGTAAATGCAACTGAAGTAACATAATCATCATACCTTCTCGGTGGCCGTTTGATTCTTTTCGACCTCCTTAAGGCTGTTTCTGGTGCTTCCTCGATTGGCTGACTACCACCTGTAGGGACTTCTTGCCGACCAGTATCTGAGACCTGTTCATGATCTAAACCTGAACCCTGTTCATGTTCTGAAACCTGTTCATTACTAGTATCTGAACTATGGTCATCATGACTATCATTAGAAGAGCTTTCAAACTGAATGTGCTGAAAATGAGATACATCATCATGTTTCAATCTACTATCTACATCTAACTGTACAAGAGAGGATTCATTAAACCTTACATCTCTGTTGATGATGATTTTGCGGGTAGTAGGATCCCACAATCTATATCCCTTTGTTCCAACACCATACCCAACAAAGATATACCTTTTAGACTTTGGATCTAACTTAGTTCGCTGATGTTTAGGCACTAGAGCATATGCATCACAACCAAACACTCTGAGTTTAGAATAGTCACAAGGGTGTCCTTTCCATACCTCTTGCGGAATCTTGCAGTCTATTGCCGTCGATGGAGATCGGTTTATCACATAACAAGCTGTAGCCACCGCTTCTGTCCACAACTCCTTCTGCAAACCAGCGTTACTCAGCATACTCCTTGCTCTCTCTAGAAGAGTCCTGTTCATGCGTTCAACAACTCCATTTTGCTGAGGAGTATAAACCGTGGTCTTATGTCTCTCGATCCCTGCATCCTTGCAATAGTTGTCAAACTCCTTGGAAGTAAACTCACCACCATTGTCAGTTCTTAAACATTTTATAGTTCTACCAGTGCTGTTTTCTACCAATGCTCTAAACTGTTTGAAAACTGAAAAAACATCAGACTTTCGTTTCAACATGTAGACCCACACCTTCCTAGAAAATTCATCAATGAATGATACAAAATACGACGAACCACCATATGACACTGTAGGGGCTGGACCCCGAACATCTGAATGAATATAATACAGTATGCCTTTTGCTAGTATGTTTGCCTGTTTTAAATTTTTGTTTACTTTGTTTTCCAAACAAGCAATGCTTACAGAAATCTAACTTTCCAGACCTTAGATTAGGAAGTAACTTGCGATCAGCCAAAATTTTCAACCCTCTTTCGCTCATATGGACCAACCTTTGATGCCATAGGCGAATGGAACTACCGTCATGTTCAGACACCGTAGACACATGAACTGACCCTGTTCTTCCTTCTAACTGAAACAGATTTCCTACTTTCTTAGCTTTCATTACTAGTAAAATACCTTTATAGATTTTCATAACTCCACATTGAATTACAGTTTTATATCCATTTGTGTCAAGTGCTCC
The DNA here is from genome assembly GCA_034641835.2 of Pinus albicaulis. Classification (NCBI taxonomy): domain Eukaryota; kingdom Viridiplantae; phylum Streptophyta; class Pinopsida; order Pinales; family Pinaceae; genus Pinus; species Pinus albicaulis. The sequence continues at coordinate 640,072,665 of CM076571.1, forward strand.
TAAAGAAATTAGATTTTTTCTTAAGTCTGGAACATGTCTCACATCTGTTAACAATTTAGTTGTGCCATCAAACATTTGCAGTTGTATACTTCCTATTCCCACAATATTATATGTGACATCATTACCCATGTACATGACTCCATCATTAATTGATCTATACGTCTTAAACCATTCTCTATGAATACACATGTGGTTTGATGCACCGGAATCTAACAACCAATGTTGATCATGATTTGACATATTAACATACAACACTTCGTCGCTCATACCTGAACCAGATGCCGAACCTGTATTTGTCGCATTTGCCTCCTTCTTCTCTGTCGAAGAGTCTCCTTTCTTCTCTGTTTGCTGTCTCTTCCAGCAGTATTTCTTCAAGTGCCCTGATTTTCCACAAAACCAGCACTTCACTTTGCTCTTCTTCCCTTTCGACTTTGAACGTGAATCGCTGTGCTTACCAGAGCGTCTTTCTCTAGAACGACCTCTAGCCATCATTGCCTCTGATGTAGAGGTGTCAGCATTCGATTTCTTCCTCGTCTCCTCAGACAACATGGCTCCAACCACATCGTCAAACTCAAGGACAACTGCATTACTGAAGCTTATGGAAGTAACAAAGTGATTCCACGATTCAGGCAATGTACACAATAGAGTTATTGCCTTATCCTCTGAATCAAATTTTACATCTAGACTTTGTAATTGTACCAATAGAGTATTGAAAACATTCAGATGGTCAGTAACCGAGGTACCTTCCTTCATCCGCAAACTGTATAGCTACCGCTTCAGGAGAATCTGATTTGTCAAGGATTTCGTCATGTAGAGCTTCTCAAGCTTGATCCACAATCCTGTAGTGGTCTTCTCTGACACAATTTTGAACAGAACGTCATCTGCCAGACATAACCGAATTGCGCTCAGAGCTCTGTTATCCAGCTCATCCCATTCATCCTCCGTCATGGAAGAAGGCCTTTTGCTCCTCCCCAACAGCGCTTTCGCCACGCCTTGTTGAACCAACATATCGTGCATCTTAAGCTTCCAGATCTCGAAATTGTTCTTGCCATTGAACTTATCAATTTCAAACCGGGAATTTTGAGTTTTCGCCATCTTGTATCAGCAAAAAACACAATAATCTCCAAAAAAACAACTTTAAATCAATGAAGTTTGTGTTTAAAAAATGCCTTTCACTTGCCCTTTAAAAAAAAATATCCTTGACCTTTAACTTCATACCATATGAAAATGGTAATTTACATATTAAATTTCAAATCGATTTCTTATAATTCACTCTTGTTATATAATCGATTTACCATATGCCTTCCAAAAAATATCGATTTTCAATACAATCCAAATCGATATATATAAATCTCTTTAAACAAAACACTTCTAAATATATATATCGATTTAAATATAATCGATTATTATATTTGACCTTTTTTAAAAAACTCCAAAAAATCGATTTATGAAAAACAATAACATCGATTTTAAATCGACTCCAATAGCATCGAGTTAAAGCAACTGCATACCAAATCAAATGTAAAAAACGATTTATGAATGCCCTCACCCAACGTTTTTAAAAAAACTTCAAATCGACTCTCTGTCTCATAACTGCAAATTGACTTTTAGACCCGTTTCAAAACGTTCCAAAGAAAATAATATCAACTCACGGCATTGAATAAACACGTTCAACAGTTGGACAGTGCGCTCCACCTCCGTGCAGGACGTTCACAGACTTGGGCCCGTCCCTTCTCCGCTGCGCGCTCTGTCAATGCTGCCAACACCAGCCTTCTCTCTGCGATATGTAACTATGCAGGGAGGAATATATAACAGCAATTTCATTCACCCCCTTCCGCAGCAACACGCACCAACAGCGAATAGACTATTCGCCACACCAGCACGCAGTTCATGCGCCCCTTCACGCAGCAGTTTTGCTTGGCCTATTCACCTCCACGCACCAGCGCTCCAGTTCAGCACCGGGCAGCCACGCAGTTGAACAGCAGTGCGCTCCAGCAATACTACGCAGCACTCAGCAGTGCGCTCCAGCAATACTACGCAGCACTCCAGTTCTACACACCTGCAATTCAACGCACTCCAACATGCTCCGATACCATTTGTTGGGGAAATCACAGCGGAATTCATTAAACCATTAACACACAGCAATTAAACCAAGCACATAAAGACACAGGCATTAACGTGGTTCACCCAAACCTCCTGGGCTACGTCCACACAACAGGCATCGATAGTCTTTATTATTCAAAACAGGAGATTACATAATTCACACACCCTCACTCTATTGCAAACAATCCATATGGATACCTGTTATATAGCAGAGAGAATCAAACTGCCTCATAAATCCTCTCAACACAAATTTAGGATGCATTAACTCCCTCCCAACAAACTGGAGCTAATCTAGGAACTAATTCCTAATTTTTGTCACCTACTGAGATTTTGCCTATTTTATCCAAAACAGAAAATCTCAACAGGTTTGAATGTCCTGCGATAGCATGTGGACGATAAATTTCAAATCAAATCTAAGTTTTTTTTCTAAAATTCTATCGTATTAATTAGTATTGATTTGTAACAACTCAACCAAACATCTTCCTCAGAAATATAATTACTTGCATGAAGCTTGTCCGATAGGGATCGTCCTGACATGTGCTCGTAGATAAGCATAAGATATTTCGATTCATTACAGTATTCGTGTAAAGGGATCAAGTTCTTATGCTCAGCTCTAGAAAGAACATCAGCCTGTTAATAAAAGAAAGCCACCCACATGAATTTTACTGTACATTTTTTCGATGCAACCAAGTTATTGCCAATATAATTACACAATGCAAAACTCATATTCTGTACCTCATTCTGGAGCTGGGAAAGCGATGAGAACGTTTTAACTGCTACAACTCTCTCCTCTCGCAACTTACCAAAGAATACCTTTCCCAAGTTCCCTCGTCCAATTTCTCTACTAAAGTCTGGAACCACTCTGTTCATTCGTACCCTCCGCCCACGCCGAACACAACTATTTCCACCTCAACGAAGTTCACCATATGTTTGGTCGACGCTTTGGTTCATCTTCCCGTAACGGTTCCCCTTGTGCCATCGCTGTGCAGAATTCATTGCGCATGGCACTCTGCTCCCGTTGGAAGATGGATGGACATCCATATTTATTGTTAGTTTTAGAGATGGCTGCCTCCATACAAATCCCATGGTTAAATCTCAAACGCTAAACTAACCACATGCCATGCGGCTTCGACGATAGAACTTTCTCCCCCGAAACGTGTCCTTATTTCGCTCTAATCCCTCATACTCTCATACGTGGAGATAAATAAGAGGAACAGTAAATTTTTAATTATCATTTGGTAAAAAGTTAATTTAAGTAGGGTTTAAACACTTGATTTAGACATGCAAGGAGGTTATGGATTTTAATTTCATTCATTGATTGAGTGGCGACGACAAGAATATACTGGCATCTTTCAATCTAGACCAGCGGATGAAAAAGATTAATTAACATAATCACTTATGAAGTGATTTCCGATAGGGGGCTACGCCTATCGGCATAATTATTTATAAAAATTAAACATTATAATAATGTTCCAAATAATGTTTATTTTAGAGAATAGTTTGAAAATTAAAAAAAATAAAAAATTAACTCACATTTAATCTCATATTCACTCGGTATTGTATTGTGATGTGTCTTGGTTTGAAAATAAATATGGTCTGCAACTCTGATTTCTTTCAAACATAAAAATAAAACCATGGTTATATTTGAATCTTACGACGAGAAAATAATGCTTAAATTAGTGATTGAAATGACCGACCTCTTAGTTATTCCACCAGGCATTGTAAAATGAAAAATATAGACCTTGTAATTCTACAGAAATCTATTTCTATCGTTCTATCTTATCTTTACCGTTACAGTTTGGCACAGACATTGATCTATGATCATCCACAGTAATACATGTCGCACGTTTTTCATCTCAATACTATTAATTGTCCTGCTTAGCAATTGAATTAGTTTTGAACGTGGTCATCAATCGTTTTTGCTGTGCCCTACTCCCCCACTTGGACCTGATGGAAGTTTGTTGAAGGGCACACTACTAATTAACGTTTGTGCCAGTCCTGCGGATGGCTTCATGGAGCCACCAGCGTTGATGTAATTGTGGCCTACTCCTCCACTTAGACCAGAACGAAGCTTGTAAATCTTCATCTTCACAGGACCCAAGGAATCGATGCATTTGTGACCTACTCCTCCACTTGGACTAGAAGGAAGTTTATTTTTCAGTATATCTCCCACTTCATAATTTCTTTTAAGAGGTGTGTGATGATCACATGGATTTTTATCAGCTTTGGCTATCACAATATTCCTCTCTTTCAGGACTCTACCTGCATCGACTGCACCTTCATTCAATACTATTACTGCAATCGAAACGACGAAGAAAAACAGAAACCAGCTACATGTCTTCATGGGCCCTCTTCGGTAATGATAATGTTAGCGCGGCTGCCTCTCACTTCAGGAAATCAATGAAATGTAATGTAATGAAAAGTGTGGTATGCTGATCTGCACAAAACAAGAAAACTCCAGATAGCACCACAAATAGAACTCTTCTTAAAAGTGGCTATTATTGATTGGAAGTAATCCTCACCGTTATCACTAGAAGGAACGAGATTAGGAGACAAGTATGATAGAACGGACGGGAGTTGTATTTATATACACAATGGCAAGGCAAAAAGAGCTACAAGGAGCTGAAAAAGAATATTGTGGTTGAATAGCTAACCAGACCAATAGCTGCTGAGAAATCAAATCACATTAAAGCCTGGAAACTTGCTTCCCAAGTTTAGTCTCTTACTCTAATTCCTAAAATGCACTACTACGAACATGGATATAAGTTCGTTCACCAAATAAGCTTAATTTGGTTAAGTGACAAATCAGACCAAGAGCTGCTGAGGAATCAAATTGCGCAAAGGCCTGAAAACTTTCTCCCGAAGTTTAGTTGAAGTTGACCAATTCCTTATTTTCATCCCTTAGGCACTTAGTCCAACTCCTTATGTTCACAACTTACTCGGGTTCATTTTGTGTGTTCTTTCATTAGTTTATTTGATTGTTTGAGCTTCAGGAAAATCACGGAATGTTGACATTAATTAATTAGTTACTCAAATATGTGCCGGCTTTCAGCTTTCCAATACCTCGTGCGAAGAAATTTGGACAGCTTTGAATCGTTCCAAGGTGTATATAATCTTGAAATTCAAATACAACGACAATACGTTCAAGAATTGGCATTCACCCACGGCAAGTAATTGACCCTGAATCAATGAGTCCCATCACTACGCTGATATGTCGTTCACAACGAAGTTGCACCGAAACGAAGCCTCCCTATGACGATGCAAGGGAGAGTGGAACGAATGCTTCATGGATTTGACATTTTCTCCACATTTGAAACATATATTATTATATTGTCAATCGCATAGATCTGTATTTCAGTTCTTTTTGAAAAAAAAAAACCAATTCAATTAAATGTGGCTTATATATTCCATATCATTAGTTTTCTTAATTTAAGTTCAAGGAAATATATAGAATGAAAAATAACAAGGCTACAAAGTAGCTATTACCTTCTGCTTAGTTTAAATATAGCAATGTTGTAATGTAAGTAACAATTTATCCAATGCAAGTATTGGTCATCAACTTAGTAAACTTCAATCAACATATAATTAACAAATGTTATTTAACAAATTTTGATCTCATATGCAAGTTAGCTATTAATTAAATAGAAGCATAGATGTCAGACAGGGTAGATAGTAGCTGACGGTGGTAAGCTACATAGCAATCTGCAATTTGAGATTGAATTGAGATTTTTACTAAACTGCATGCCTATTTCCACAATGAATTTCAAGTGTGTTGAAGAGATAATGTTAAAAAAATCAATAAATAAGTAATTGTAAAATAACATCACAACCAAGGCAAGTTAGATCTAATTCGACAACAATTAAATCAATTCCTACATAAGAAAATCATTGCTATTGGCATTATAAATACATTCAGGAGATTTTTAAATAGATTTATAATATTTATATATATAATGTCAGATTGTAAAGACAGGTTCTATTCATTAAACATATGTGTATAAAATCTGAAAAATATTTGTAAAAGCCTAATGGAAAAGCTATATTTCTTAAATATACATATATTAAGTCTGAAGGTATTTACAAATAGGTAGAAGAAAGACTATAAATATAACTAGTGATTTTTGTTCCTAATTGTTATGTGAAAACTTTCTTGTTCTAGCAAAATGTTGTAGACAAGCTGCACTTTGAGAGAGGAGGATCTGAGCAGTAAAATCTTGTACAAAAATTGAGAAGAGCTTTGGACTGATTTTTGGATTACTATGTGTTCTTGTTGTAGCCAATGTTTGTAGAAGTGCTAGGGCTACAAATAAGAGGGAAAAATTAGTACAAATCTTGCTATTTTGGATAGCATAATTTAAAGTGCATATATCTGATTTTTGCTTGAAAGATGAAGAATAATTACAAGAATATCTAGCTTTGGTAGGGCTTCGGTTGCTGGCAATAGATTGGATCTCGTTGTCTTCGGTGATTGTAAATGTACCATTTATTTTGAAATCGCATAGCATATACATGGTTGCTTGTTTCTTTTGAACATAGTCTTGAAAAGACATTCGTGCTAGGTTGGGAAGTAACTATTTCAAGAGAAATTTGTTTCGGATGCAACATTGAAAGTTGGTGTTGTTAGACTTGATTATGCAATTAAGACACTGTGAATAGGAAAAGGATGAATTTTTATTTCACTTAAGGAAATTAACTAATGTCTTCTCTATCATTGTAGGGGTTGGTATTGGTGAATTGCATCCAATACAAATTAGTTCAAATGGCGTAGAATAAATGCTTGCAGTTGTCAATGTTCCTTTTATCTGTTCATAAAGGAGGACAAGTAGTATATGTCAAAATAGAAAGAGATGAAGAAACAATTTCATATTGAGAAGTAGAGGTACTGTTTCATTTGTACTTACAGAGAATGTTTTAGGGTTCAATTTTCTAAGTTCTTCTGCTGCTTCTGCATTCAATTTTTTGATGAATGTAGCTTGTGTTGTTCGAAGTGTTCTGTCCTTGAGTTCTTTCCTGTTTTTTATGTTTTTGAATAACATAATTGGAAAATGGCATTTTTGCAATTCGTGTTCAATTTCAATGTAGAGTGGTACAAATGTTTCAAATAACTGCAACTGCAATAGAAGACAGAACGTTATTTTTTTTTCAGAGGGAATTGAAATGTAGGATGGAACTAACAACATAAAAACATTGCAAAGTAATTTATGTTACCGTTGCTCTATTGTCATCGAAATTTCCATTTTTAATTTGCAATCTATATTGCAAACCAATTTTCCATGCAGCTATCACAACTGCAACAATTGTTCCAATTGGATATGTTTCTGTATTTGTTGTAAGGTGTTTTACTATTGTATCTGGAATGAATTTGTAATCTTTGCAAATTGGTGGTATGTTATGTACGGTGCTTAGTTCAGTTAGCAGCAGAATCCAATCACAATCACTGCAGTCATAATTTGTTTTAGGAAGAACTTTAAAATTTGTAATAGATATTACTTCTCCTGGTGATATTTTTTATTCATGTTCTTCAATGAGCTCAGTTGGTATGGACAATGTGATTTTCATGATTCCTTCGGTATCTGTCAAATCTGCCCGTAGTATTTGTCGTGCTTTATGGAATTTATCAAGGTATGTGCTATAAATAACCATAACATCTCCATTGAACATTTTTCCAGTTTTGCGAATATTTAGTTCTTCAATTGTAATTGGGACTAAATATGGTGCTTTTGATCTGTGTATTGATGATTTTGATGTGGCAAAAGAGACAGTTAGAAGTAAAATACATTGGTGATAAATATAAATGCTATGTCAATGGTACGTATAAAAATTTGTTTCAAATTTACTTACTTGTTTGATTCAATTGCACCCAATGTTTTTTGTTTTTTTTCTATTGTAGCTTGTTCTCCAGAGCTGCGAGATGAAAAAGATGCAACATCATTCAATGGTGTGCTTGAATGTGACGACGAAGTGTCTGGTAAATTTAACAACTAAAAATAAAAATAAACGTATAAGCTTATTCTATATTGTAGTGGAAACTGAGTATTAGTTACTCAAAGAAAGATTAATTGCATTTAAAAACTTCGATAATGGAAAAATTATAAATTATACAATATTAAACTTAGAGATATATACTGATCTGAGTTGCAAATATTAAAATTTTTGTGCCTGAGAGAGAAAATGATTCAATTCCAGTACTATAGAAACGTGTAAATTCATGTGATACGGATGCATGAAATTTTAGGTACTACTGATTAGCATGAAAACATTGATAAATATTGACTCAGTAATACTAATGAGGAATTCAATTTAACAAGTAATCAGGAATTCAATCAGTAATTATCAATATACGCATGAATTCAATTACAAATCCTGATTTGGGTTTCGGGTATTGCGATTGCGCGATCACGCCAATCGCATCGCAACATTTGAATGGTGGCATAACAAAAAGCGATGGTAACATATGCGACTTGTGATTGTGATTTCATCGCAATCTCCTGTATCAAGAAGAAACTTAATCACAACAACAAAAAATACTTTGCCATTGTGATTCAAAAGACTTGAGAGGGGATCAATGAGAATTAAGCTCGATTCTTGGTAACTATCGCATCAAATTGGAATCGTTCTTCAATTCACAGCGTTGAATGTGTGTGATAACTGACTTGATGAATTGAAGAAGGAACAACATTCCATAGAAGTGCACGGTAGAATATTTTAGTTGATTTGTTTTTTTGATGGAAGTCAGATTTGAAATTGAGCGTGTTGGATTTGGAATGAATGCAAGAAATTGGAGGTAGAATCGTCAGACAAGGCATAGTGGAACATAGAAACACCATAACACAAAAGAAACCAAAAAAAAAATCATATAGATAAAATTACAGAGACAACAAGGGATATTAAGGGAAATAACAATAAGATTGGAAACATTCTCCTCAAATTGTACAATGTGAATTAAAATGCATATGGATTATAAAATAATTGAGTTTGATATAACTGAAATAGAGTTATAATTTTGGAAAGAATTTAATTTCTATTTGCTATTATTTCTATTACAATTTAGATATTAACAACAGGCAACATGGGAAATTGGAGGAGATGTTAGTGAAAAAGGGCTCAAATGTCAAATGAAGAGGAAGCTCGAGAATTTTTTAGAGAAAATATGAGGAAAAGGAAATAAAGCTTGAGAGAAAAAGAAGAAGAAGAAGGCTGGGGTTGATAGAAGTATGCATTTAACAGTTCTCATGCAAATAAGCAGTTGATGATGATTTTCAAGTTTAAACATCGAACATTATTGATACATGCATCGAAGATTAAGTAAGTTGGGTGTAATAAGCAAACTTGTATGTGTTTGTTGATCAAGATGCCTTTCCAAAGGTGTTAATTATTATGGGTGGTTGGGAATTTACATAATAAATATGTCGATCAAGATATATCTCGTTTGAGCTCATTCTACCACCCAACCAAAAATAAAATAGAAACACCATAACACAAAAGAAACAAAAAAAATCGTATAGATAAAATTACAAAGATAACAAGGAATATTAAGGGAAATAAGAATAATATTGGAAACATTTTCTTCAAATTGTACAATGTGAATTAAGACTCATATGGATTATGAAATAATTGAGTTTGATGTAACTAAAATAGAGTTATAATTTTGGAAAGAATTTAATTTCTATTTGATATTATCTCTATTACAATTTAGAGATTGAAAACAAGCAACATGGGAAATTGGAGGAGATGTTAGTGAAAAAGGGCTCAGATGTGAAATGAAGAGGAAGCTTGAGAAGTTTCTAGAGAAAGGATGAGGAAAAGGAATTAAAGGTTGAGAGGAAAAGAAGAAGAAGAAGGTTAGGGTTGATAGAATTATGCATGTAACAACTCTGATGCAAATAAGCAGTTGATGATGATTGTCAACTTTAAGCATGGAACATTATTGAGATGATTAAAAGGGAAACAAATTATATGGTAGTCCTAAAATATCGTAGAGAATAAGGTTCAACACTCTGTAGTGCTTATTTTTAGATAACTCCAAAATGGTTATATATAGTCTGCAATTTGTAATGGAGGGTGTGTCATGTGTGTATGAAAATATTTCAATGGATTGAAAGACAAATTCAAGGATTAAAATGAATTATGTGACGCTTGAGAGTTAAATCATGGATGCATAGTATAATTCTATACGAACAATAGTCCTATGGAATTCAGTTCTAGAAATATAAGAATAGGTCTTGCAATAGTTTCATAGAAAGAAATAAACAGTTAAACATAGAGACATGTCTATACATATGCATTGAAGAGTAAGTAAGTAGGGTGTAGTAAGCAAACCTGGATGTGTTTGTTTGTTTTCGTGAATTGTCTTTGCATGTTTGACTCATTGTATAAAGCAATAGAAATTTGCAAGACATACAATTAGAAGTCAAATTCATAGTAGTGTTATGTAAAAATAAGCAATTCCATGTGTTAGAAGAAGTAAACGTTTTTTAGTAATATTTATTGAACTATGTTGGAAGAAGTAAATGTTTTATTTTTGTTGAAGCTTATTTGTTATTTGTGACGTTGTTAAAAGGCTATAATGCAACTCTCAAAAACTTATTCAGAAACAAATGAAAGGTATCTTTGGTAATAATAATCACTATTGATTTCATTTTTATAGTAAGGACATGAGTAGGCAAGTGTGACAATATTGACTAGAAAAAGCATTATACTAGTTTCATTTGCACTATGATTCTGTTGCATTTTTTTCTTCGATGATGAGACAAATAGTATAATGGTCGGTCCAATATGTATATAACCTGGAATTTTTATAGCTACAAGTTATGTTTGACCATATGTGATCAATGATTGATATTTTTTTATTGTTACTTGTCTCTAAAAGAAAATGAAGGTTGTAATTGTGCATATACGATCTTAGTTTGTTTGTTTTGTTGTTGCTTCCAAGAATATTGATGTTGATATCACCGACAATTTCTATTGTTTGATTTGAATGTATGTTGCATAATTCTTTTGAAAGAAGGTTCAATGTATCGTTCAATGTTGCATATGGTGTAACATAGACATTCAGAACTATAATATCCATGTCATGAAGAAGCATATTTGCTAGTGTAGCTTCAACGTTTTTTTCTTCAAAATGAATATGTTTCAAGATCCTTATATGCTTTTTCATACAAATTAGCAAACCATGTTTACTATAATTTGATATGCAATTGAATGTTTCAAGTCTTTTTAGTAGCATTGGATCTTTCAAATGTGTTTCTTGTAAACATAGGATATCACATTGCATTAGATCATAGTCATTTAACAAATCATCAATATGTATTTGTAAATTGCAGGTGTTTAGAGAAGGAATTGAAATGTATTATTTTGTTTCTAATAACGAATAATTGTAGTCTAGTTGCCTGTCACACCTTCCATTTACTCACAACAAAATTTGTTTTTCAGGCATCTCATATTTCCAAGAATAAGTTTAACATAATATTTGTGATTTCTATCTGGTATAATCATATGTTTCCCCCCTCAATATGATTTATTTCCAAATAACAACTATACCACAAGTCAATATCTTTTAACTCTCATTTCAAAGTTGAGTTACTTTGTATTTGAATCATAGTAGAGTTATTATATATTAGTTACCCTATATGAAGGGTAGCATATATCACCTATGTTTAACATTTACTTTGATGGTTATGTACTCTTGGGCATTCAACCCATTTCTGCATATCTATATGCAAAGGATGCGAATAGGTTGTACTCATGGGGCCATCTGGACCCTTTTTCCATCCTATGTTCTTAATTGTTATCATAATGTCCTCTCCTACCAATTTTGTCTTTAGCATTGGTTGAAATTAATATACATACTTTTATATGGAGGAATATATCTTACTTATGGTGGTTCAATGAGGTGGTATTCATACTCTTCACAAGATCTGTGTTGAAATGATCGAATTTTACTATTCATAGGTTTTCCTGTCAACATTTAATATGAAGATTTAACGTATTTGTTAAGCTTTCACGGATGGCGTCCTGATATGAATCGATTTGATGTGGTGTGGGACTGAGACATTGTGTTTCTACTCCACGTCAGATCTTATAATACTTGTGGTTACATGTTATTGGTGGGGATGATTCCATCCCTTTCCTGTTCACGTGCTATACCTCCACATAAATCTGGTAGGTCGCCATGCCAGACTAATCTGTACGCAAGGCCCTTCTCCGTCATACGACATAACGCCAGAAATTTCATTATGTACTTTTGGCATAATTAATGTTGAATGACCGGCGTAAATGTATGCTCCAGCTATTCAATCCGTGGCCTCATCTCTATGATGTGGCCATCTGGATGGCTGTGATCCTCTCACCGTATTAGTGATCTGGGGTTTTTCGAAGGGTTATATAAGTCTATGCCTTTGGTTGAAGGCAGTTTCTTTGCTCTTCGTGTGGCTTATTCACCCCTGCAAACGGAGGAACTAACTCGTGGGCCGACTTATCTACACCACTGCAACGAAACCAGGTATGAATCTTGTGCATACATCTTGTAATTTTTGTTAGAGGTCATATTCGACATAATTATTTTCTGTGGAAGTCTCGAGCATTAATGATACGAAAAGGCTTTGTTCTGGAGTTTGCGTTTATGGTTCAGTATCGTTGGGACCGTTTTCGCAATATCTCCTGTAAAAATTTTGATGTATTCTCTTTGGTTTGTTTTCGTCATTTTTCCTTTATCGATTTCATTACCTGATAGTTAGCTAATATTGATAATATCATGAAAAGTTTCTAATACTTGACTCGCCTCATCGCAGAAGAGCGAGAGTCGTCAAGCTCGACTTCATGAGGTTTGAATTTTTTCCCCATTCGTATATATAATTTTGTGTTCAATTTACTATTGACCTTCATGCGTTCAACTAAATTGATATTTTGCTTTTACCTCTAGCACAGAGATCTCGTAAAGGACGAGGGTCTTCGTTGGCAGGTAACCTCTTCTTGTCTTGGTAAATTTCTCTATTCGAAACGATTTGCTATCCCCTGCTCTATTGACCGATTCTCTCTCCTGACTGTGTTTTCCACAGGTAATGCATACCCATACGTATTTCATTGTCGGCAGCTATGAGCTCTTTCATTTTCAATGGATATTAATTTTGCCTCCCTTGGCGTTTCAGGTCGGTATAAGCCTGTCTGGATAGTACCATCTCGTTGTGTTGTTCAGTCTCATTTATGTAGAATTTTTACCTCTCTTAGGGTTTTACACAGTGTCCATTTAAGATCGAGACTCTGTCAGAGTCGGAATATTAATAGTTTTTATTCATAATGCTGGTACTATTTAATGGTTTAAAATGTGAATGGGAATATGGTCTCTGTTACCAGACCCTAGCCCCAAAAGGCTCAGATTTTATGAAATGTATCTCGACATTTTTATTTCTTGTCACTCATATTCTTGTTGTTCTTATAATTTCAACGAAGCTACCGCTTAGTAATTTATGGACTGTTTCATGCTTCCTCGCATGGAATGATTCGTTGCGTATAAATTAATACGACTTAACTCTAATGAGTTTTTCCTCTTTTGCTTTGCTTATCATAGCAGTGACTGTAGCTTATATAATTCTCTTTATAGCTAATTTTTCTCAATTGTGCAAGCCTCTTAGCTATTTATAATTTGCATGACTCTTACACGAGACTCTCAAGAATTCTGAAGAGTTATATTTCATTTTGAATTTTGTATGCACATTTAAACTGTTTTCCGTAGCTAGATATTTCTAAAGGCTTGTGCAATGTATTGGTCATGAGATAGTAGTCTCACCATACCCATGTTTAAACTGATTCCCTTTACTGATATCTGCCTATATATATAATTGCATGCATAAGGTTTGTGTACCCATTCTCATATATATATATATATATATATATATATATATATATATATCCATTTAGATATGTATAAGATATAGGTACTATATTATTGTAGGCTCCCATGATTTACTAGTTTTCCATGTTATATATTTTTTTCTATTTGGGTCTCCTTTTTATTTCCTGGTGGCTACTCCCATATCTTTCATACATATATCTCTTGTTCTAGTTATTTCTGTAGAACTGATCATGTTTTTGGATTCATTCCCTTGCTACTTAAAGTAATTATACAATACAAATTTTACTACTCTTCCATGTAATCCTTGTTAAGGAAATAGTAACTATCTTAATTGTTGAAATGCCTAGCGGTGGAAATTATTATAAATCTCTTCTCTTCACTTAGAAATTAACTAAATAATTACTTCTGCACTCTATACATTTACTTTCTCACTGTTACATTTCCCGCAGAAACAGATTAAAGTTACAGTTTTGTGAATTATGAGGTACTAGAAATCTCCAGCTTTTCACTTAAGTATTGGTTTAGAGATTTTTTGTGAGTTTCTCTTCCATTTACCTAATCATACTCACAAATGTATACTCATAGATAAGAATTAGTTTAAAATGTTCTCATCTGTAGAGAATGATGCATCCTCAGATTTAAACCAACCTAGGTTTAAACTTTCTGTTGGATTCTACCCAACAGATTTCTTTTCTACAACTATACAGAATTATAAAGATGAATTCCTTATGATTAATTCTGTTAAATGTAGCAGTAATAAATCAATTCTACAAATCAATTGTTATATGTAGCCAATTCATACTATATTAAATGAACGCACCAATAAATCTAGAGACATACCACTCATGCAGTGGACCAACCTTCCAACCTTAGAGTCCTTTTATCTCCCAAAACTCACCGCCGAGCTGAGATCATCTCCTAGAATAGACTAACCTCTAATCTGTTTAGGAGAAGCTTATTTAAGCTATTGTTCCCCAAAGCATGTTTCTAATTTTGCGTCCAGAATATCAGGATGCTTTTCTTCCTGTTTGCCTAGGATTCCCATTTTAGGGATTTTCTTAAAGCTGTTTTATGCTTTTCCTCAGCTTTTCCAGCTTTTTACCTCTTCCCAACTATTTTCCTCATCATTGGGGAATTTAGATTCTTCCTCAAAAATATAAATTAGAAATAATTTCTTTCAAGTATTTTTGAAATATTGTGGGGAAAGTATTTGCCTTATCCATCCTCATGAATTTAGCAAGTGATCTCATAAATCTCATTTTGGTCAATCTGCACACAATCATTTTATTCATTTCCTCAAATTTGAATATTTAATTACATTCACAACACACTTGTCCTTTGGGGTCCACTCCCCTTAGGATTAAAGTTGAAATGTCTAGCTTTGAAATTCAACACACAAATTGGGGGTGTTACATTGCCACTTTGTGTTTCTTTGTAAATGTTCCATTTCAACAGAAATTTTGTGTTGAATTCGGAAGTTTTGTTTCTTAAGTGGACTAAGCAAATACAATGATTCTATGTTTCTCACACAAGAGAGAGCTGTATATACTAATCCATGGTGTCGTATTCCTAAAGGATCAAATGCAAGATTGTCTAGTGTTAAGCCTTGTGATCTATGTATTGTATGTACACATGCTAGTTGGACTGGAAATTGTTTTCTGATTTTCGAGTTACCCATTTTTGCTAATATAGACACTGGCTTTGTTGTGCGCAGTATGCGAGTCCAATCTCTACAAATTTCTTGGCTATATAGAAAAGAAAATTTATGTGCTTGTCAACGGCCAACACATTCATCATAGAATTTGATCCATATTACATCAAATTTGTCTAATTTTACATATGCTTTAATGATACCATCTGTACCATTGACTAGACCGTCTTGTAAGTCATAGTTTCCTGCATATATTTCAACTAGCATGTTAAGTTTTAGGAAAATTTGTGAATGCAATGTTGCTATGTGTGCATGAGATGGTATGTTTCCATGGTTTTCTTCTTTGTAATCAATTGCATCAATTACAATTTCATCACCAGGAACAACATACAACATTTTCTTGTTATGTAATGCTACATCTCTATTCCTAAAAAATATATAGGGGAAAGTAGGATCATTAGGAGCATTTCGAATACAATTTCTATCCAGGTAGTTCAAATCATCTTCTGTTTGATTATTTATACGCATCCTATTCAAAATGGTAATGAATATTTCATTTGTTTGACGCATTGCAATGTGCAATTCATAGTACTTTACATGTTCTTGCCAAAAGTCATATGTTATTGGTTGCCTTCTTATTGTAGGTTGTTCAAATATTAGTGAATCTTGTATAGGTTGTGCTTGGTACAAGTTGCCACAAAATATGATATCAATGTTTCCAAAGTATTTTGTTTGATTATGCTTAATGTTTCTTAGTCGATCATCAATTTGATATAGAAAACAACTTCCAATCAAAGATACTTCATCAATGAGAACGACCCTTAATTCTTCGTACAGTTGTGTTAAGTTGTCTAATACATCATTGCTAAGTGGAATAAAACTAGATTTGTTGAAAGGCATTAGCAATGCAGAATGAATTGTCACTCCACCTGCATTATATGTAGCTTTACCTGTATATGCTAATATCAAACCCTTTGGTTTCAAAGGGTATGTATTGTAATGTTCATTGTAAATGCACATGATCATTTGAAATATTGCTTTTGCTATGAATGTTTTTCCATTACCATCTCCTCCAGTCAAAAATAAGTAGAGTGGTTTGTCTATGTTCTTTCATTTTTTCATTGCAATGTCTTTGGGAATTGCTTGTTGTTCTCTATTAAGCATTCTTCTAATCTTGTAGTATTCTTCATTTCTAAGCATAAATGGATGTTCTGTAAATTGAAAACCAATGTTAAGATGTCTTTTTTTGTCATCGCATTGAGGAAATTGCAAATCTTTAGCCAAGTCGTACTTCTCAGTAACATCATTGGATATTTGAGGTTTTTCTATTGTATGATTAGAAGTTGCAATGTTGTTATCAATTTCTTGAATTGCTTCTTCCAAATCACCCCATTTCTTGTTCATGTTGTATGTGAACTTAGTTTCATTGTTCTTTATTGTGTTTTTATGCAATATGTATGCACTCTTCCATGTCGGGAAGTCTTGCTTTAGTGCATCTTCATTGTTTTCGAATGGAACATATAGCAAAAGTTTTTCTCTGTAATAGTTTTCATAGTCAATGTGTTTTTTGTATTTGATGAATCAAATTAATTTTTATTTTTTCCTTTTTGATATTGGTGTGCCATATTTCCTATACATTGATACAAATTTAGCTAAACATACATGCTTAATAGCATTAGGCCTATTTATATAGTAATCAATTATAGAACTGCACATAACATCTTCAGAGTTGTAAGGAATTTGTTTCAGAAGAGTGATTGGTTTAAGTATAAATGTGCGTTCATTTGTTGGTGTTGTGTTTATAAAGTTGCATTCTCTTGAACTATGATTCAATGGCAGGGAGAGAGCTATGTGGACTGCTTGTTGAGCTGAAATTTTTTGAAGGTTAAGAAAGGCATTCCCTAGAAATCGTATCATTTGAATAGCATCGATTTTGCTCTTTTCATGTTCTTGTCGTATCCTTTTGAATGCATTTGCCATAGATCTGTCAACTTTGGTCATATATGAATTGCAATATGAAGCTGTAGCATATGCATTTAGAACATATTGAGCATCTGTATTTGCATTCCATAGGTGTGGCATATTGAATGCAAAGCTATTATTCCATATTTCTGATGGTTTTCGTTGCAAGAATACCATTGGTTGTGTTAATGTACTTTGTATTAATTCGATGTAATCAGTTTCTGTTAAGTGCAATTCATCTAAGAAATTTTCATGACTAGTTGATTTGTCATAGTGTTTTTGTTCTAAGGTGCTTTGCAAGGACAAAACTTTTTCATTTATTGAGTCATCTAGCGAAGTAATTGGTTCAAGAATCCTTGTTCTTTTCATTGGTGGCATTGGAAATTTGTATCTACAATGCGATGCTTTTCTTTTTTTACAGCTTTTGGTATGATGATGTTCATGTATCTTTGCGATTTCTGGATCAAGGTGATCTGTGCTACAAGTTATATAGTTGTCCAAGAAGTTTTCAATTTCTAAGTTACTATTAATTCCATATACTAGAGCATTTTCTATCCATATAAGACCATGTTCATGTGCACTACCTCTATTTTGGAACTCAGTTACAAAGTAGTAATCTAATATTTTGCCAAAAAATGTATTATCTTGACAAATCAATTGCTTCAGTGCATCTGTCTTATGTCTATAGTAACGTGTACATGTTACTGGGTCCTTTCTGACAAGATAATCAATGTTGTATTCTTCAATTGTTTCAATGTGTTTCTTTTTATTTCTATTGCTATGCAATTTAGTAACAGTTTCTACTAGTGGACTCCAACGATGCTCTGCACTTGTAAATGTAACAAAGAAAGTTGGAGGACCTAATTGTCGTATCATTGCAAATATATGTTTTTGCATTTGTTGATGGTAATCAGGAGAAATTCTTATGTGTTTGAAATCTATGTATCCAATGTGACTTTTTAGTAACTTTTCTAAGTTGGGCTTGTACTTAACATCTTTTGCTAACAACTTTCTTCCTTGTAGTTTTCCTTTCCTTATTCGTACTGAAATGCATGACATGACCTTTTCAATGATTATTCACATTGTCTTGAAAAAAAAATTTGTGATGTGATAGGAAAAGTGACCACTGCAATGCATTAGTTCCCACTTTACTATTTCTTGGTAACGAAATCTTTGTACTATATCATTGTCACGTGGATCTCCAAAGAATAGTGTTGGGAAACTCATTTCTTCTGCATGTTTGTCTTTGAATATCACAAGTGGTCGTTGTCCCTCAGCTGGTGCTATTTCAATGATCTTGTCTTGTAAATCATGAATTCGTTGTGAAGCTATCAATCCATGTACTAAGGTTTCAGTTGGTCTTTCACTTTTTGAAATGCTATCCGTTTCACTTTTGCTATCAACGTTCTCATCCTCGAATGTATTATCTTTATTGTTCAATTCAAGCATATGATTCCAATTGCTATTAATGGAAATGTTTTTTGTTTTATATAAATTTCGAGAACATAGTTCTTTAAGTGCTCTCATGACAGTATGCACACGCACTTTTCCTATTTGATAGGCATTCTTGTATACTAGTCGTTGTTTTAATGCAATAGAAATTTTCATTGTATTGTTTATGAATTGTGGCAATTCTTTTTGGACAATGTCCATCTGGATAGGTACATTGATTATTGAACCAGTTAAGCCCATTTGTGATCGCTTGTTGCCACATTGTCTTATTTGTGCAAAAGGAATTATTAATGCGACAAGTCTTTCCTCAAGCTCTGAAAGTGTTGTTACAGTTTGCAATGGCTTATTACATCTTATTTATTCAGATGTTTCAAAGTGAGGCAACTTTGCATTGGCAAGTGTTGTTTTGAAAGATCTACAAATGATATTTAAACGCAATGTCTTCTATTTTCCAGATATGTTTATGTACATTTTTTCTAATTCAAGTCCAATGCTTGATATGTTCTTTCGAAATTGCAGCATCTTACATATTGGACATTTGGTTTTTGGTGTGTCTTCAATTTGTTGTTTGTAAATTTCTATGGGAGTACTTTTTTGCGAAGAACAATTTTTATTCGCTATTTTATTTCTATTTTATCCAATTTTATTTGGGTTATTTGTACGTATCATTTGTTTCAATTTGCGCAAGTTTATTCTATTCTTGGTGTTTTCATGCATTTGTACTATTCTATGTTGCAGATTGCACTAATTTGTATTTTGATTTGATAGTAGTGTTTCATAATGAATGTGTGATGTACTTGTTTCGAATGATAATATGTTGTACGTTTGATTGAAATTTTTTTTTATGGGTAGTAATTAACAATGGTTTTACTGGTAAATGACCATATTTGTATGTTTACATTGAATATGATTGATGTCCATTGGAAGCAAAATGATGTTCCCTCAACTCCTCCTTTTTCATATGGCATTTCCATATTAATTAGGTGTTGTTGCCATCCTGCAACCATTGTTTGACTTTGTATAGTTTCATTTTTTAAGTGTTTTTCTATACAATTTAATGCGTCTTCGTTCCTACCCATCAGTGCATTACAAAAATATTGGACAATGTAGAGTCTGAAAGACTGTTCATCAAATTCAGGTGATATTAAATGACAAATTGCATTGAACATGCTATTGGTACATTTCGACATAGTTGTTTTTGCTATGTGCAATCCATGAATTTGCATTTCATGAACAATGGATTCATAATGGTTTTCAAGATATTTGCAAAGAGGCGACAATGAATAATTTGGTACAAAGTTTCATCTAGGTAATCTTTTGTGTAATAGAGGTTCAAAATGTCCACTAATAGCATCTGTATCATGAAACAAAATGTTTAGTGGAATTGTATCTAAATCATGGTTGAAGAACAAATACCTTGTTTTCATTGTTAGTGACCAGACTCCAATTGGTATGTTCAACCACTTTGATAGCCATCATATGCAAAATGTGTCTCCCCATAGGCCTCTTTCGGATTGGAAATCGCTATTAGAAGCAGAAAAACACATTTTATGAAGGTATGTGTCAACATCGTGAATTCCATGAAGTTGATATAACATGATAGGATCTAGTTCATATTGGTATGATTATTTTGCCTCTATGTCATTGCGCTGTAGACAATTGAGAAAATGGTCTATTATTCCATTGCACAGTTTAATGGACGAGTAACGAAAGTGCAGAAGCACTTCAAATGCATTGAACAAACAATCTCCAGGAGTATATGCAAATTGTTGTAGTCCGAAGAGACTATGCTTCATTAAAACGATATCAATATTAGCATATATGCGATGTTTTTTTGTTGAATGGTAGTTTTCAATGTCTATGATTTCAACCATTTTTTGTATGTATTTATTCTTCAGATTCGTATGGTGATTTGTTTACTAACTACTATGTATGTTAGATTTTTTTTCTCAAATATGAGAGAAGGTTCTATAATATATTTTTCTTTATTGAATATATGTCTATGATAATGTTTACTATATGTCTATGATAATGTTTACTAGCACAAAACACTAATTTTACTTTTATATTGTATGTTTGATTTCAAAACAGTAAAATAAGGGAAGCAAAGTTGCAAGTAACTAGCTCCTATTTTGCATCTCTCTGTATTTTAAAAGTATCACTGCAAAAAAAGCAACATGCAACGATGATTATTGTCTCTGAAGACATGAATCTCACATAGAAGCTATGTATTCTAGAAATGATTTACTTTTGTATACAATAGAAAGCATGAAATACAGATTGTATGTGTCTTTATTAGTAATATTAATCTTGCTAGTTCTGAACAACATACTTGTAATTACGAATATGTATGTATAGTCACATATGGACTGTAGCATAATGGCATCTGCAAGGCAACAACATGCTTGATACAAATAGTTAAATGTGAGAATCAACTTACTTATAACAAATCATTCATCCCTTATGCAAGCCCCAACTTTATTGCACCAAAGCATGTACTTGCAAGTCAATGTAGCAAGCATTGGGCAAGATAGGTCAACATAATATGTACTAATTTTAGCATTATATTTTGAAAATTTGGTGGTTACATCACCTTTCGTGATAAGACAAAATATTCATTTGAATGACGAATAAATTTGTTGTATGATGATTTCTAACAACCAGTCATTGTTATATGTACATTAACAATGATGGTGTATACAACAACAACATTTGGACCATCTGAAGTCGTATCTATACGACCTGGTACGACGTTTACATTTAAAGTATTCACGATTTGTTTTCTTCTTTGCTTTCCTTCATGTTGATCTTTGACAACCACTTATTATTTTCTGCATATTAACAAATTTGTTGCATACAACAACAACATTTTCACCATTTGAAGCTGCAGCTAAACCACTTCTTACAAGGTCTACATGTGAAGTATCCAGCACTTATTTTCTCCATTGCTTTAATCTATTTTGGTATTAGCAGCGTCTTCTTCTCCTATTAGTTGTTGTAGCGTCTTTTAAATTTTCATGGCACTACATTCCATCATTCCAAATTGATAGATTCCACTTAATGCAGCAAGTGGCACCTAACTTTGTTAAAAATTCAAGAAAAAACAACAATTTAACTATCCAAAAAAATCAACTGGCTGAAGAATAAGAGCAATACCAGAAGTTGAAACGTAGACATCAAGAAAAACAATATTTTATCCGTCCAATTGGGTAGTTGAGAGAAATGATTTGAATAAAAAAATTATGGTAATTTGTGGACCATTTTAATTAATTAATTTTTTTTTTAATATCGCAATTCTATATTATATCACCCTATAATTATTCTCAAAAAGATTAATCTACTATCAATTATTTTTTAATAAAAAACAAAAACTAAACAACAAGTCTAATTTATTATTATTTTTTTCTCAATCACAATCAAAATATATAGGTAAACTATAGCAAATGCTAGATTTTTTATTTTAAGATCCTATAATAATAACTTAGGGCATGGGACTAAGACTACCACCACCGTAGGTCCATAGCAATAATACTAACCTGACTATTTGGGTAGCTTCTCTAATCTGCTATAAACCTCTAGGCTATAGTGTAAGAACTACTATTTTTAGTAAGCTATAACTACGTAAGCTATTGTTCTGCTACTTGGCGGGTTTTGTTTCCTTTTTCTCTCCTATTGTCATCACATTTAACATTTGTTTCGACTCTGCGCACCTTTGGATGTTATTTAACGTCTAGCAACTTTGTCATTTGCCATGGAATGCAAAAACCACGCAACCATGCAATAAAGGCCTTCGAATTTTGCATCATAAAGTGAAGGTCGAAGGATTTTTAGATAGAAATGATAATAATGGTGTTAATATGTTTTTTTATGAACAAGAGCATAGCTTTTGATCTGGTAACGCCGAAACTAGAAATGAAGTGGGATTTGATTCAGAAAATGATGATCATAATAATCTACATTTTTCAATGAATGGGGGCTTTAGTAAAGAGAGTCGTTCCAAGGGGAATGATTTTGAATCCTCCGAGCCTGATACAAATGGTATTCTCATGCTAGGGACCCAAAAAAATTCTATTTTCTATGTTTTCTTTGAACCATATATTCTTGAGAAGTACTTCTAGAAACTTCATGAATTTGTTAAAAAGAAACGAGATTTGTAGAACGCAACAACTTTATCAAATTCGAATGGAATTGCCCATTTAAGGGCAAGATCGCCCAAATCAGGAGCCCATGAGTTCCATGATTAATATTTCATCGGCTATCATTTAAAAATAGAGTCCATAATATGTAAATTGCAAGTAGAATGTCATCCATTTTGCACTCAGAATCAAAGCAAGAAAGGGAATTTAATATGTGGAATTACCTGAAAGAGTAAGAGAAATTATCCTTGGCAGACCTTCCAACCGGAGGCGCACAGTTCCAGCCTGACTTGCAAAAGCTCGCTTGCAGAGTGTCGAGTCCCACGGTAAATCCACTTGCAGATGTCTTGAGCAGAATACAACAATTTCGACGGTCAACAACAGAAAATCTAAAGATCAGAAATAAATTGACAGAGGTTCAAGCAAAATAACAACTGCAAAGTATAAACTTGCACAAGTCCCATAATTTTATGCCATTTAATTTTGAATTAATGGTTGTTAATACCAAGAGATCTACAAGGGTTTTCTGCGACATCGAATAGATCCTCCAACTCAGTTCTGTACTTTCATAATTAATATCATAAATTTGATATTCGATGCCAAAAACCCTATTGTTGATATTGATTCTATGTATAATTAATAACATTAAAATATAAATTAATTTATTTGTCCAAATAGACAGAGGCGATTATACAAGTAATAAAATATTCATGCATCACAATTTTATTTATGACGTTCTTATTAGCATGTGGCTGATGTGTACTTTCTAATGCTATATATCATTGCAGGTCAATCTAGAGAAGTTCACCACTGATGTCAAGTTCCTCGAGAGTCGGGTTCCTTCGTGACTGTACAATATATGGTACAAACATAACTTAATTTATTCATCTCGACTTATGATAAAAGTCTTTATATAATGACCCACGGCCTTATAACCTTACCTTTATTCCCTATGGTCTCAACCATATTACATTCAAAATAGAGCGTATTTGAAAATAGAGCCTTTGAAAGAAAATAGAGCAATTTCTTTTTATGTTGTAAACAGAGATGTTTTGGTTTGATGCATGGGAGTTTGAATAGCTTGAAGACCGGTGGTCCCACACTAGAGAACAATCAGTAGAAGACACGTGGTAAAATAGAATTGGATCACGTTTTTATTTAATTTGGGCCGAGTGAACACTTGCGATGCGATTTTTTAAATCGCAATCGCAACTTTAAGTTATGCCCTTCGATTGTATTAATCGCAATTTTTTTTTTTTGCCGATGCGATTGGTGCAATCGCAATCGCTTAATTGAAAGTTTCATTTGGTCGAGTTGAATTCCAGACCCGAAATGGTTATAGGGCGGATTTGATTTCCATATGGCTCATCGCGGGACGAAATTCTTTTATTAAGGTTTCATGATATAAACGTTTCGTTGTTATTGCGCGAGTTTTTTAATATTTGAATAATATATGTTCTAACATATACATATGTTATAACATATATGCGCTATTCGCACAGTGGGTCATGTAGTCTTAGTGTTAGGTCCATTTTATTTAATGAATTCTTGACATCGTATCAACCTTGTGCTATGAATGCAAGACTGCAATATCGTGTATATAGATAGACAACAATACAACATTGAATGTATATATGATAATGCATGCAATGTGTTTATGTAGGAGATAAACGAATGCTTTATTTTGTTGTCAATATATAACGAATACATTGAAGGAAAGGATGATAACACACTACATTATAAATGCATTGAAAAGGAAGTGATATTACATTGCATTGGAAATTATAACAGTGCATTAAAGGGAAGAGTATTATAGTGCACATTGAAAGGATAAAGGGAGGGATATGTTACATTGAGCTAAAAATATACTAAACAATAAATTGAAAACATTAAATGGCTACGTTGGATATGATAAACTGATTACATCAAAACAAAAGGGCACTGGAGGAAAGACACATGTGTTGCATAGAGCGTATTTGAAAACAGAGCCTTTGAAAGAAAACAGAGCAATTTCCTTTTATATTGTAAACAGAGATGTTTTGGTTTGATGCGCGGGAGTTTGAATAGGTTGAAGATTGGTGGTCCCACACCACAGACAGTCAGCAGAAGACACGTGGTAAAATATAATTGGATCGCGTTTTTATTTTATTTGGACCGAGTGAACACTTGCGATGTGATTGTTTAAATTGCAATCGCAACTTTAAGTTATGCCCTCCAATTGTATTAATCGCAATTTGTTTTTTTGCCGATGCAATTAGTGCAATTGCAATCGCTCAGTCGGAAGTTTCATTTGGTCAAGATGAATTCCAGACCTGAAATGCTTATAGGGCGGATTTGATTTCCATTTGGTTCATCGCGCGATGAAAGTCTTTTATTAAGGTTTCATAATATAAATGTTTCATTGTTATTGTGCGAGGTTTTTAATCTTTGAACAATATATGTTTTAACATATACATATGTTATAACATATATGCATTATTCGCATAGTGGGTCCCGTAACCTTAGTGTTAGGTCCATTTTATTAATGAATGCTTGACATCGGATCAACCCTACGCTATGAATGCAAGACTGCAATATCGTGTATATAGATAGACAACAACACAACATTGAATGTATATATGATAATGCATGCAATGTGTTGATGCAGGAGATAAACAAATGCTTTATTTTGTTGTCAATATATAACGAATACATTGAAGAAAAGGATGATAACGCACTACATTATAAATGCATTGAAAAGGAGGTGATATTACATTGCATTGGAAATTATAATAGTGCATTGAAGGGAAGAGTATTATATTACACATTGAAAGGATAATGGGATGGATATGTTACATTGAGCTGAAAATATACAAAACAATACATTGAAAACATCAAATGGCTACGTTGGATATGATAAACTGATTACATCAAAACAAAAGGGCACTGGAGGAAAGACACATGTGTTGCATAGAGCATATTTGAAAACAGAGCCTTTGAAAGAAAACAGAGCAATTTCCTTTTATATTGTAAACAGAGATGTTTTGGTTTGATGCGCGGGAGTTTGAATAGGTTGAAGACCGGTGGTCCCACACCACAAAAAATTCAGCAAAAGACACATGGTAAAATAGAATTGGATCGCGTTTTTAATTTATTTGGGCCAAGTGAACACTTGCGATGCGATTGTTTAAATCACAATCGCAACTTTAAGTTATTCCCTCCAATTGTATTAATCGCAATTTGTTTTTTTTTCGATGCGATTGGTGCAATCGCAATCACTCAATCGGAAGTTTCATTTGGTCGAGTTGAATTCCAGACCTGAAATGCTTATATGGCGGATTTGATTTCCATATGGTTCATCGTGTGACGAAAGTCTTTTATTAAGGTTTCATAATATAAACGTTTCATTGTTATTGTGCGAGGTTTTTAATCTTTGAATAATATATGTTTTAACATATACATATGTTATAACATATATGCGCTATTTGCATAGTGGGTCTCGTAGCCTTAGTGTTAGGTCCATTTTATTTAATGAATCCTTGACATCGGATCAATATTGAATAATATTTGAGCCCTATTGTCTAACTGTGCATGTGCTATTGACATTCTCCAATGAATTACTCTATTGAATTATGAACTCTGTGTATAATTTGAAGAAAAAAAAATGTTGTGTTAAATCTCCTGTAGCCCTCTTTGTCTATGTTTGACCGCGGGTTCGCATTGAATTACCGAAATGTGTCATATTGATAGAAAACCCCTGTAAGAGGTCGAGAGTGAGGTTATAGTGGTTCTCAGACCGAGCAAGGGTATTAAGCCTTTGTATAAGGCGTTGAGTTCTGTGTTCGAACAAAGTTCCATAAGAGTGAAGCCCTGTCATGCTCTGGTTGCCCAAAGAGCTTTGAAGCCCTGTCGAAGCCAGCAAACCCTGCCATTGAAGGGATTAACTTTGGTTACTGTTAATTGAACGATATCATTTGAGGCTTGACCCCAGAGATTAACAAGCCATAGTTATTACGAATAATGGCATTAACCATGGTGAAAGTCCGGTTGAGCACTGTTCAAAACCTGGGAGTGGTTTTGTGAACCCAAAACAGCTCACGTCGCGTCGCTTTTTGCCGAAGGTGAAACCATTTAAAAGAAAACACGATGCAGTGTGATTTGGCCACGTCATTAAGGCAATACCACCCTCATCGCGTTTTTTTGAAGTGTTAAAGGTAGGTAAGCAGAAAAACATGATTTTTTTGTGCGCCATCCGATCTGGAGGCTAAGGGATCTGACGGATATCACGCATTCAGTTGCACGACAATTAACTTGAGGTAAAAACCGATGGTTTGTATTGATTTAACGTGATCGACATGTGGGGCCTGTGAACCACTATACAATATAACTATTGTGTTAACGTTGTAACCATGGTCGAATGTTATAAGTGTTGTGCATATACTTAAGCTGTTGAACCATTGCGTTAACGTTAAGTGATAGGGTCGGGTAGACGAATGGGTTCTATTATATTATGATCATTGTATCGTGTGTTAGACCTTTGAAGAATTAATTAAAAAGGGCAGAAGTCGGATCATTAACCTGTAGATACAACGTGTAAGGACGGGCTTTCAATTATAAGTAAAGTGATTTATTTAAAGGGCCAACCTTATAATAGAAGGTATATATATATGTATGGCAATGCGCGCTGAATTTAATTTACCAAAGGGAAAATACATATTTGGGCTACATCAAAATTTGGCTAAAGTAATTATTTACCAATTTCTATGAAATTGATAAATAATATTTGACAAAGAAAACAAAATAGACTTGAGAACTTGAAACTTTGATTTAGTTAAAGATATTTAAATTTGGTTTTTTTTAATTTATTTTTTTTAACTTATAATTTTTGTAAAATAATAAATATGTGATATCTTCAAATTCATCAATATATTTATATTTTATTTATTTATTACAATTTAAAATTAAATTAATAATGTTAATATATTGATATTAGCTAATCTTTATCATATATAGGTTTATTTATATCACTAACTTATTATATGATGTTGACACGTATATTTAAGACAAATAAAACTTAGAATCTTTTAATTTATATATATAATATATAATAAATATGAGATTGTACAATAGAGTCAAGCCTTTATGGAATTTTAAACATATATTTTAAAAGTATAAAAATCGCAATCGCAACTTTAAGTTATGCCCTCCGATTGTATTAATCTCAATTTTTTTTTTGCCGATGCGATTGGTGCAATCGCAATCGCTCAATCGGAAGTTTCATTTGGTCGAGTTGAATTCCGGACCTGAAATGCTTATAGGGTAGATTTGATTTCCATATGGTTCATCGTGCGACGAAATTCTTTTATTAAGGTTTCATGATATAAAAGTTTCATTTTTATTACGCGAGGTTTTTAATCTTTGAACAATATATTTTTTAACATATACATATGTTATAACATATATGCGCTATTCGCATAGTGAGTCTCGTAGTATTAGTCTTAGGTCCATTTTATTTAATGAATATAGTGAGGTTATAGTGGTTCTCAGACCGAGCGAGGGTATTAAGCCTTTGTATAAGGCGTTGAGTTTTGTGTTCGAACAAAGCTCCATAAGAGTGAAGCCCTGTCATGCTTTGGTTGCCCAAAGAGCTTTGAAGCCCTGTCGAAGGCAGCAAACCCTGTTGTTGAAGGAAATAACTTGGTTTATTATTAATTGAACGATATTATTTGAGGCTTGACCCCAGAGATTAACAAGACGGAGTTATTACGAATAATGGCATTAACCATGGTGAAAGTCTGGTTGAGCACTGTTCAAAACCTGGGAGTGGTTTTGTGAACCCAAAATAGCTCACATCGCATCGCTTTTGCTCGAAGGTGAAACCATTTAAAAAAAACACGATCCAATGTGATTTCTCCACGTCGTTGAGGCAATACCACCCTAATCGCATTTTTTTGAAGTGTTAAAGGTAGACGAGCAGAAAAATGCAATTTCATTGTGTGTCGTCCGATCTGGAGGCCAAGGGATCTGACGGATATCGCACATTCAGTTGCACGGCGATTAACTTGAGGTAAGAACCGGCGGTTTGTGTTGATTTAACATGATGGACGTGTGGGGCCCGTGAACCACTATACAATATAACTGTTGTGTTAACATTATAACCATGGTCGAATGTTATAAGTGATGTGCATATATTTAAGTTGTCGAACCATTGGGTTAACGTTAAGTGATAGGGTCAATAGAAGGTATATATATGTATGGTAATGCGCACTGAATTTAATTTACCCAAGGCCAAATACATATTCAGGCTACAATAAACTTTGGCTAAAGTAATTATTTACCAATTTCTATGAAATTGATAAATAAAATTTGACAAAGAAAACAAAATAGACTTGAGAACTTGAAACTTTGATTTAGTTAAAAATATTTAAATTTTGGTTTTTTTTTTTTTTTTTTTAATTTATTTTTTTTTAACTTATAATTTTTGTAAAATAATAAATATGTGATATCTTCAAATTCATCAATATATTTATATTTTATTTATTTATTACAATTTAAACTTAAATTAATAATGTTAATATATTGATATTAGCTAATATTTATCATATATAGGTTTATTATTTGAGGCTTGACCCCAGAGGTTAAAAAGCCAGAGTTATTACGAATAATGGCATTAACCATGGTGAAATTCCGGTTGAGCACTGTTCAAAACCTGGGAGTGGTTTTGTGAACCCAAAACAGCTCATGTCGTGCCGCTTTTTCCCGAAGGTGAAACCATTTAAAAAAAACGCGATCCAGTGTGATTTTGCCACGTCGTTGAGGCAATACCGCCCTCATCGCATTTTTTTAAGTGTTAAAAGTAGGCGAGCAGAAAAACACGATTCTGTTGTGCGTCGTCCGATTTGGAGGCCAAGGGATCTGACAGATATCGCGCATTCAGTTGCACGGCGATTAACTTGAGGTAAGAACCGGCGGTTTGTGTTGATTTAATGCAATGGACGTGTGGGGCCCGTGAACCACTATTCAATATAATTGTTGTGTTAACGTTATAACCATGGCCGAATGTTATA
This sequence comes from Pinus albicaulis, assembly GCA_034641835.2. Lineage (NCBI taxonomy): Eukaryota > Viridiplantae > Streptophyta > Pinopsida > Pinales > Pinaceae > Pinus > Pinus albicaulis. Next base: position 640,102,866 of record CM076571.1, read on the forward strand.
AGTGTTGTGCATATATTTAAGTTGTTGAACCATTGGGTTAACGTTAAGTCATAGGTTCAGGTAGACGAATGGGTTCTATTATATTATGATCATTGTATCGTGTGTTAGACCTTTGAAGAGTTAATTAAAAAGGGCAAAAGTCAGATCATTAACTTGTAGATACAACGTGCAAGGACGGGCTTTCAATTATAAGTAAAGCGATTTATTTAAAGGGAAAAGCTTATAATAGAAGGTATATATATATATATATATATGTATGGTAATCGTCTAATTTCCAGATCCCAATTGGGATCGATTTCCATTTTTATTCTGAAATTGTGTTGGCATTAATCAAAACAAAGGATCGAGGAGGGTTGATCCTTTCGAGGATGGTCGAAGGCAATTGAGGCGCAGAGGTTTGTTTTAAAACCTGTGTGATGAGGAATTATATTCCTGGAGAAATCTTAGCATTGAAGATGGGGTTAGAACCGAGCTAAAGGAGCGGAAGGCATAGTCAAGCGTGAAGACATGGCACAGTAGAATGGTGTACGCAGAGAGTCAATCTATGTTTGAATGAAGCTCTGATGTGGATGGAGCAGAACCCTGAACTCAATCAGAATCATGAATGAATAGTAAAACCGGAGGTGGAATAGCAGTGGTCTCGCGCTTTCAAAAAGTGGTATTTAAATTTGTCAAAAAAAACGCGATGCATTTCAGCGTTTCACACGTAAGCCAGGGGTGGTATTCAAAACCCACTCATATCGCGTAAAAATTGAGCATTAAGTCCTGGATGAAAAAAAAAACTTGATACGTGTGAATGCCGTCCGATCGAATATGGATGCAGATCTACGGTGGTCGCGATTGCACGATGCACGAAAGATAAACCAAGGCACGTTGTATAGTCGTTGTGGGTCCGAGGAAAATCTTATGTCAATATTTAAATTATAAACCAAATTTTAATGGTATGTATTGAGTCGTCGTGGGCCCCGAGGTCTTGTTATTTGGATGCGCTGGGTTGAGTTTTAACCAACTCTGAATTAACGTATGGTTGAAGGTTAATTAACATTTCGATGAAGAAAGTTTATATGTGGTGAAACCGACTTATATGCTATTGTGAAACATAAGGTTGGGTTGATAACATCTACAAAAGTATGAAGTTTGGAAGCATGGTTCATAAGGAAAGGTTTAGATGCTCTTGTATTTTAATAGAAAAGTGATGAGTGAAGATTACACCATAAAGGAAAACGGACCTTGAATAAGGTAAAGTATGATTTAAACATGTTGGGTGAAATAAGTTTGGGTCACAACATTTATATGGATTATTTAAACCCACATTTATGGTAATGTTTTCAAAAAGGGTTTCTCTCTTGGGGATAAGTAGAAGGAGCGAGATATTTGATAAAAAAATATGTTAAAACCTTTGATGTGCAATATGACATTATTTTAATATAGAGGGGTCCCACTATACCCCACCTCGACAGGAAACCATTATATAGAGTTATCTTCCTATTAAATTAATTGGGTAGTATATTATATTCGTCGGATTTAATACATTATGTACTGTCGCACTTATTAATGGAAAAATAATTCCATATATTGTTAATTAAATAAACATTAGACGTGGTGTTGGTATTGTATTATTCCTCCCCACAACCACGTTCATAGAACGTACAATAAATCTATTAATATTATGAAGGTACTGCTCTTTGCAGAGGATAAGAAATCGCTCAGGCTATCAAGCAAAATTGTGATTCTTAGGGAAATTGAAATAAATTATAAGTCGATCACGTCATACAACGATTGCAATAATCAGATTGAAATAACATACGTAGGTTATTTTTTATTTATAACAGGTCGGACAGTTCAACTTTCATCACACGTGGCCTGCACAAATATTTATGGAATTCACAATAACATGTTGAACTTTTCAACAAATAGAATGCCACAAAAACAAATTAAAATAATTAAAATAAATAAACAATAATAAATCTTATAGTTGAACCATGGCAAAAAAAAATAAAAAATTGAAAACATATGTCTAATCAAGGTGGATTAATGTCACAATCAGAAAAAAACTGATGCGTAATGACATGCAGCGGTAGGTACAATAAATAAGACTTGACATACATGGGATAGGCCTAACTAAATTTAAAGATAATAAAATTATTATATAGTACTACGATATATAAATCCAGAATTTTATCAAATTTAAATATGTATTTATTTTGAAACATTTGAATTGTAATGCTTTGGGTAAACATTATATTTACCAATGAGGTAATAAATATAAATCAATATAAAGGAAATAAATATAAATTTTATTGAATAAAATAAATCAGTTTAAATCTATTTTAATTTTAGACTTTTTAAAATAGAGTGCATCAATTTATTTGAAATATAATTTTTTTTAAATGAAAAAAGATTTATTCTTTTTTGTCATTTAGTAAATTTAGAGTTAAAATAGATTTAATATGGTTTAATTTTCCCTTTTAAATAGGTTATATTTTATTTGAAAATCATCAGTACCTTGTTCAAGTCATATTTACCTTAACTTCTCAACAAAAGTTAATAAAAATAAAAATAATAACATAGAATATTTTTGTTTCAAGTTATTTTTATTTTAACATATGGTTATTTTTATTTTATTTTGAGTAAATCAAAATGTTTACAAAACATTACATTGCAACATCTTTACCATACTAATCTAGAGAGTTCCTCATACAATAAGAGGGAACTAATAAATAGAAAATATAAATTGTTAAAGATTTTATTATTGAAAAAATTAATAATAAAATAGTTAAAAAAAATTAAAATATTAATCTAAAAATATTACTTAATATTAATATAAGTATTTGGAAGTTCGAAAATACTAATTCAAAAGTTTAAATCAAGAAAGAAAAGAACTATATATTTATTCCTCCTCTTCTTATTAAATTTTATTACGAAAACATATCAACTAAATTACCATCATTCTTATTAAATGTATTAATATTTTATTCGTTAAATCTTTCATATATATATATATATATATATATATATAATAATTCTCGATTGTCCAAGGTCTATAGATAATCTAAAAACCTAAAAAAAAGCATCCTCCTCGATAGAAATGGAATCCTTATATATGCTGTAGCTAAATTCTTAGCATACAAACATTAAATTTTTATCATAGAAACATAAAAACCCCTTATGAATCCCTGCCTTGCAGGACTATAGTGATCGCTCGGCCATTCACGAAGAATTAAACCCGTTTTTACCAAATTTTTTTGGTTCTTATCTTAATTTAACCAAAGTTTTAAGACTTTTAGAATGATAATTGAAATTTTAACCAAAGATTTTTCAGTGAAAAAACTTCGACCTCTTATTAAGAACCTCACTTTCCCTGATGCAGGGAAGTTGAGAAATTTATTTTATATCCAAATTTCTGCATGGAAGTTGGGCAATTTGTTTTATATTCAAATTCCGGATGGAGGGAAGTTGTGAAATCTTATATCCAAAGTTTTGTAGGGGTTTTAAAGAAAGAGAGGTAATCACTAACTTAGCCTACCCACCTGTCAATTTGTGCTCGCATCCGCCACTAAATAACCACTACCCTCCACCCCCTAAACTGCCAGATATTAGTTCACTAGGAGATCCATGCAAAAATAATGTGTCATGTTATTTGACTGTGTGGAAAGATGTCACCTTATATAGTTGTGTGGCAAGAGAATTATAAAATTTTTGGGGACCATAAATAAGGAAGGAACCAACTAAATCTACAAAATCAATACGTTCTAAGAGGTGCAATGCAAGGAAGAGATGTTACTTCATTCCTAGTTCTATCAAGCTTGCTTCAACTGACCAGTGGGCATCTTTAGACTCTACATATGGTTCTAGCAGAACTAGTTGATCAGGTGAAGCAGTAGCAAATCTGGACTCTGTAGAGGAATTTGAAGCAGAGGATTGAGATCGAGATGCAGATTCATTTTTGACCTTCATTCCAGGACCATATTTCGTTCATTTTTTATCACTCTATAGGAAAAAATCAAAATTCCCAATTTGTAGACTGGAAACAAGAATATCCCTTCTGCATTGCCTTACATTGATGGATTCAACACTCCAAATACATCACACTGACGTGCACAATCACCTCGGTGATGAACCCACGAAATGTTGAGGATAAAAAATTCCCCACGATGTAGTAGCTATGGCATAAAATTTGGTGAGGTACCTAAGTGGTAGGCTATGAGGCATCTCCATGGAAGGTTGCAAGTAGAAGCATGATAAGCTTTGAATAGAAGCCCTGGTAAACAACAGCAGTAACTCTAACTTTCCTAACGTAGCAAAATTCGTTGTTGCCGAAGGAGCACCTCCTCGTAGCCATTATTGTGCCACCCAAAGGAGATATTTGAATTGGTTCTCACATTAATATAATTAATATTACCTTAAGTCACACCTCGATAGCCTAGTTGGTGTTTCTACTGTATCTACCGACATAAGAATTGTTACTGGATCTGATGTAACTACTACTTCAGTTGCTTGAACCGCTATGTTGTCGTGCCTAGATTGATGTGCTCAACCTACCCCATATAGCCTATCATCGCTACTCAATTTCAATGGGGTTATATCATTTCTCTTGCTTCTGTTGCTCTAGAATAGAATAGGGTAAAATCGCGAAGGTGGGTTACACTTTTCTGAGAATTGGGGGCGGAAAAGTCAGTTTCCCAACAGTTCGGTTGAATTGTCTTAGGGTTTGGCTGAACTTTCAAAATTAGTTTGACTGAACTCATTATGTCGTTTACATTGACGATGTATTGACGGCATGGGAAAATAGACTTTTGGTTGGAGATGAGAAAACCAACAACTAAAGTTCGATTGAACTAATAGTTTGGTCGGACTATTAGTTCAGTCGAACTCTTAAAATAATTCAGTTGAACTTTAATTTATGAATAAACTAGCCCTAAATCATGAATAGGTTCCAGACTTATTGTTGTCATATTACCAATGTTTGCTGTTGCAGGGTCATAGTTGCACGGTCACAACTACGGAGGTTAGAAATTTGGTTGATTTCTAGCTTTTTTTTGTTGTGAATTTTTTCATTGTCGTTCTCTCTTTCTACTATTTTAATTTTATCGTTGCTTTTTTTGTTTTTGAGGTAATTTGTAATCCATGAATTCCTTGGCCTCTTTCTTGGCTTCTTGTTCTGGGCTCGACGTCTTCTTTTAATTGCGGCCTCGACGTCTTCTTCTCATTGTAGCCTCGATTTCTCCAAATTTCCAGGTTCCTATGTCTCCAAATTGGCAAATTATAGTTTAAATGAAATTTTCCTAAGTCCAAGTTTAAGCCACATAAAAAATTGTTTTTAAATTTCATCCAATCAAAATAGTTGTATTATATATGTAATAGCTTAATGCTATCTTAACTGGGCACTCATAAACATAATATAACCACTGACATATTCCAACCAATTCAATTGGAAACCTGAAAATGGAGGCTAGCTTAAGCCTCACAAACTCAACACATGAAATCTCTAGACACCCTTAGATACCGTGATCAACCTACCTACCTTATTTGGTTTACCACCCATCAAGGGTTTCCTAGAAAGGACCGATATTTCACATTTTATGCTTAATCTTCTTCTAATTTTTCTGATTGTCAATTAGAAAAAATTCGTTCATCTTTGATCGACATGTAAAAAACTCGGTTTTATATTTGACACCTTTGGGTGTAACAACAAGGGGTTTCCTTTCTTGTTGTTTTATGGATGTACTGGGATTTCTATTTTTGTTAATAAAAAGTGAAATTCTCTTTAAATATCTATTCTCTCCAAAATTTTGTAAAGATCTATATTCTCTGTAAAGATCTATACTCTCCTAAATTTTTATACAGATGTATGCTTTTCTAATTATGGAAGGAAAAATATAAATCATTTTATGACTGTATATAGATTAGCATTGAGCAGTGGTTATGATTAGCCTACCTACCTTATTGGGTTTACCATCCATCAAGGGTTTCCCAGAAAGTACCGACATTTCACTAGTGACCTACAACCATATTCTATCTGTTTTATATTTAAAGGCTTCAATTTCGCACTTCAACATTTCATAAACTGCGCTCTTCCACAGAGCTTTAGGTTTGACCAAGTGCTATTATCTCCTACTGCCTCTCTTACCGGGAAAACTAACCTAGATATTATTTAGGATTGCCTCTATCAATAGGCCCAACAAAAGAGAAATCCTCCAGCAGCAAGCTAGTTCTTCAATATTCACAAATTTCCAATTCAGTAGTAGATCAAACCATATCAGAGTTTGTAAAAAAATGTTATTTTCTATGCAATCATAGTGATTAGTGTCCCAACCATTTCAACTTTTGGTTACATATAATACTAGTGATTACAAAGATCGTAATTATTGTAATGTTTGTGTTACTACTTTGTTTATACTAGTCTGTTACCCTTCATCCTAGCCTGTTACTCTTTGAATCATCCTAACCAGGATCATACCAAATGATCCCAACTCTATTGTAGGTTTAACTTAATTTGATTTTAGAATTCTGAAATACTAATAGAATTTTTTTAAATTAAATTTTTCTTATGTGACTCTAAAATACTCTTGCTTAAAACATTGAAATTATCTTTAAATTGCAAGTTGATCTTAACTCAAATTGTAAATTTCAGAAATACCTTTTGGAAGTCGATTGCTTGGACAGAAAATTCTATTGTTTTTTAGGTCATATGTCTCATTTTAAAAATAGTTTTCAATTGTTTTTGAGGTCATCTATCTCATTTTTAAAATATATGTCAATTTTTTTTGAGGTCATCCATCTCATTTTTTAAAAAAAATTCAAATTTTCAATTTGATGTGGGTGCAAATTGTGTTGGTGTTGATGGTCTCTGCATTAATTTATGCAATGTGTACCCAATTGCAAGAAAATAATTGGAAGGAATGACCTATTCAATAACTAGTAAATTTCTCACAAAACATCTACATACTCAAGAGGAATAAACTAGACTCTTTGAATCATCCTAACCAAGATCATACCAAATGAGCCAAACTCTGTTGCAGGTTGAACTTAATTCTATTTTAGAATTCTCAAATACCGATAGGATTTTTTTTTAATTTTAATTTTTTTATCTGATTCTAAAATATTCTTGCTTAAAACTTTGAAATTCTCTTTAAATTGTAGGTTGAACTTACCTCAGATTTTAAATTTCAAAAATACCTTTTGCAATTTGATTCCTTGAATAAAGAATTGTATTTTTTTGAGGTCATCTGTCTCATTTTAAAAATATTTTTCAATTGTTTTTGAGGTCATCTGTCTCATGTTTAAAATATATTTCAATTGTTTTTGAGGTCATCTATATTATTTTTAAAATGTTTTTCAAAGTTTCAGTTTGTTGTGGGTGAAAAATGTGTGGGTGTTGATGGTATTCAGGCTAAGTTTTTTTAAATCTTATTTTTTACCATCTATTTTCGGGATTTTGTCTCCAAATTGTTTCTAATTAATTAGGAAACCCTCAAATATAATTTAAATAGCCGATGAACACTTATTTTTTCCCATATATTTTTGGGATTTTGTCTCCAAATTGTTTCTAATTAATTAGAACAGCCTCAAATATATTTAACTAGCTGATGAACCTTAAACATCTTGCATCAAGTTGAATCATCCTAACCAAGATCTAACGTGATGAAAACTGTTACAAAATAGAGTAATCACATAGAACGTCTATTTCCATATCACAATCTCTTGTAAAAATGCAGTCAAGTGTAATTAAAAATGACGTGAAGGTGTAGACAAAATTATATATTCCCGCCTTTACATAAAATTTGAAGATTAGTAAATATACTATATAAATTAATTAGATTTATCAACCATTTTGCCACTAAATATTACTTCCTAACCATATGTGCCACATGGCTCAACTTATAGACTCCTATCACTAGAAAAATTTTCCCAATTTCCGACGACCAGTTCGTCGCTATTATGACACATAGTTGTCGCAAGAGCGACAGTTCGAGGATGGACAAAACGTGGTTTGCCATGATGTCTCAATTTCGATGACTTGAAAAAGTTTCGCAATACTAACACTTTTTCCGTCGCTTCCAAACAAGCGTCGCTCTTCCGACGTTTCCCAAACCGTCGCTCTTCCGATATTTTTAAATTGTCGCAATTCGAACGAAATGTGGTCTGACGTTTTGAACGTCGCTCTTCCGACGTTTGTAAACTATCATAATTCTGACGAAATGTGGTCCGACGTTTTGAACGTCGCTCTTTCGACATTTTTATACTGTCGCTCTTCCAACGTTTTTAAGTTGTCATAATTCCGACGCCGTACAAAAGTGTCGCAAGATCGACGCTTTCTAGAAGCGTCGCAATACCAACGCATTCCAAAAGAATCACAATACCAATGCTAGGAAGAACTGTCACAATATCGACGAACGTCACAAGAACGACGAAAATGGAAATCGTTCAAAACGTCGAAAGAACGACGCTTACAAAGCGTTGGTATATCGACGGCGGGTTCAATTTTAAAAAAAAATGAAACTTTAAAACAGAACATTAAATCTCCAATATTTGTTATGAATTGTGGGCATTCCAATTGTTATGAACATAATTCGACCGTGAAATATTAATACAATAAACCACCCGGCAGCGCTTCGACTATAAACAATCATATAAACATAGCTCTATATTTCAAAAAATAGGTTTAAAATAGAAACAGGGCAACATTTTTTTTCCAAGTGTTATGAACATAATTCGACCGTGAAATTATTAATATAATAAACCATCCCGCAACGCTTCGACTATAAACAATCATATAAACATTCCTTTGTATTTCAAAAAATGGGTTTAAAATAGAAATAGGGCAAATTTTTTTTTTTCCAATTGTTATGAACATAATTCGACCGTTAAATATTAATATAATAAACCACCCCGCAGCACTTTGACTATAAGCAATCATATAAACATGGCTCTGTATTTCAAAAAACAGGTTTAAAATAAAAACAGGGCAACATTTTTTTTTTCCAATTGTTATGAACATAATTTGACCGTGAAATATTAATATAATAAACCACCCTGTAGTGCTTTGACTATAAACAATCATATAAACATGGCTCTGTATTTCAAAAAATAGGTTTAAAATAGAAACATGGCAACATTTTTTTTTTCTAAGTAAAGTTAATCTATTAACAGTGGGAATAAAATTACAGCATGACCAAAGTCAAAAACATTGCCCAGGCTTATGGAAAATTTGTCATCAAAAAATCAAAAAAGAAGATTTCCCTCATACGGGGAAACCAGTCTTGAACGTTTACAGAATTCAAAAATATTACAAAGGTCCAGCACATACCTAATATAAGCAAAAACATGCCCAATTAAGTGGGCCACGAAGCAAGAAAACCAAATTAACCAAAGAGAAGCAGCTACTCTTCCGGTGGTTCTTCGACGATTCGGCACCATCCTTCGGAAGGTCCAGGATCGCCAGGTGCTATCTCCACATTCATGCCACTGCTCCCCTCCTGAAGGTCTGAATGTTGGCCGACTTTTTCTGAGCTCAGACTCGCTGGACGGGTGCATTGTTCCTCCACTTTGGCCTCCTCACGGAAAACCACGGTGATTGAAGCTGTGATTCGTGGGTGGTTCAGAGAGAAATTAAAGGAAAAAAGTGCAGTGCACATCATGGGAGAAGGTGAAGCAATGGGGAAATGAGGAGAAGGGGAGCCCATATGGTGGCCAAATCCTAGAACCCAACCCCACCCACTTCTAGTGTTTGGATAGCGACCTACGTAATAATCACTAGACTGGGAAGACGAATCCGTTGAGGGGCTGGAGGGAGCGCGCAGGGGTTGACCTCTAGTTCTCCCCCTATGGAAATTCATCCTTTGATGCAGGTGAGGCATGGGTTCAGTCTCAGCAGTGGGCACAAGACGAGATGGAGAAGCATGATTCCAAGAAACCAAGGAAGACAAACACAGACCAGACTGAGAGAAATGTAGATTTGCACAAAGGTCTAAGTAGTAGTTCAATTGGCTTCTCCTTCTCATCACAGTGAGAAGGCAGTGTAACCCAGCAACCGAAGAGCATCTGCAATTCGAAGGTTGCGGCTCGTCTGAAAAACCATGGCGAAATGCCATTTTATCGAGCCGACTGCAATGGCATCGAAGAACGTCGGGCATAAATCTCTCATTGATGAGAGCCGAAGGCCAAACCATAGTGGAGCATGCGGAATCGCTAACATTAGTGGAGGTCCGATCTTGAACGTTAAAAATTAATGCGATTTGATGTGAAAACCTTGGAACTTAAAAATCGGCTGCTTGAACAGCGTTAAAACTTAATGCGATTGATATGAAATCGCCACATCCATGTCCCATCGCCTTAAATGCCATCGAATGCACCCGCATCCGGGAACAGGGTAACTTTTGATTGAGGACACATGGCAGAAATTTATTGGAGCGGATCTTTGTTTGGGTCTCTTGCGCAGTGGAAATCCAGACCCAAAAAAGATTAGGGCGAATTTGATAAGAAATTTGTGTCACAACTCTGTCTCCATACGCTAGCCCAAATTCGGACCCGAAAAAGATTAGGGCAGAATTCATTTGGTTTTCGTGTCAAAAAATTGGCCGACATTAGCAGGCTATTTTGGAACGCGAATTTGGTTTGAATTATGCTTTATCGCTGTTTGAAGTCTGGTGGACTCCATGGCTAAAGGGTTCGTTTGATGTTTTGACAAAGGTTTTGTTATATGTTTTATATAACGCGTGGCGAAATAGTTTAATTGTTTGTTAAGGTCTTACACAGTGATCAAATTTGAAGGGAAGGTCCTAATTTCAATTATAAGGGCATATATCTATGTCACCCTTCCATAATGAAAAGCTTTAAAAAAAAAAAAATTCAATTGACCACAGTAAATTATTCTTACATTTCATTTTCAGAAAGACAAAACCATCAATATTTATATTAATAAAAGACTGTTACATATACAACAATGAAGAAGGATCCATCTTTCATTGCTTAAATATCTCATTAGCAATGTCAACATAAGTCTTGAAGACACTATTATAAGAATTTGGATACATACCACTGGGATATAGGAGATTCTTATGTGTCAGATTGTGTAATGCAATTTTGACTTTGTCTCACAAGGAGCAATAGCATGGAGGTCTGGATTTTTCTTATAGAACTTTTTTATTATTATTTGAAATGTTTTTTATATATATGAATACAACAATGAAATTATGAGCATGGTGGACAATTAGTCAAGCTCATGATGCCAAACCATGATGATGTAAGTTTGGAATTTAACATTTTTACATGTTAAAGAAAAATAGTCAAAATCACTGACAACTTAGTATGCCATAATTAATAATCATTCCCTATTCACTTTTGTTAATAGGTTTATGTCACACGATGATCTCTCTTCTCTGGCATTTATTTGTATTGAAGATCACTATTCTAGGAATAAGGAGTTATTTTCTCCAAAAATAACCCTAGCCAAACATTAACAATGCATCAAGGATATCTTTCTATGCTTCATAAGTACATATGTTCTACTTCTAAATCATGTCTTGGAAGTGGTTGTTTTGTTGGAAATTATTCACCAGTTGGTTTCATACCAAAGTATTTTTCTCATTTTCAGCATCCAATACATGAAAAAGATAATGGTTTAAAACAACATAAATATTTGAAAATTTGCAAGAATTGTCTGGCACACTTTGAATATGAATTTTGAAGTCAAGTACATGATGCTGTATAGAATCAAGTGTCATTTTGAATACAAAATGTTTCACAAGAAACTTCTCAACATGCTACCCTGCAGTAAGGATTAAATGACAATATTGCATCAACTATTTCCATAATAAAAGTGCACCTCGGCCATAAGACTAAAAAACTACAAATTTTGTAGATCTAACAAGACCACACAATCAAATGTATTCCACAAGGCCAATACTGTATGAAAAATGAAAAGGAGTTTGCAACCAAAAATACCTTAGGCAACTAATTCAATTAGATACACCAAACCATCAGCAAAAAGGAAAACCAGTCTACTCAAAAGGCAAGTGTTTACCTCCTTTGACAAAATTTTGAGTTCCGAAACAAGGGCCTTTATTGCCTTCTCAATGCCCCTAGTAATTTGAACGGGGTTTGCACCTGCTACAAAAACCTAAACAAAAAGGTTTCATTTCAAATTATTTTCCACAAATTTAAGATACAACCATTGTCAGTTTTGTATTTCCTAACAAGCTCATAAATTTTGACAAAAGAACCAAATTTTTTTAATACCTGATAGCAATTTTTTCACTCAAAGACTATCTTAGACTCAATAAGCCCAACCCAAAACTAAAAAATCAAACAACATAAGACCCTACAAAAATGAATAGATGATCTTAATCTAGTACTATTGACAAAATGTTACCTTTACACCCTCACTTATTAAACCATGTGCAAGAAAAACAGATGTTGTGGTTCCATCCCCAGCTAAATCATTTGTCTTTGCCACATCTTTCCTTACCAACTTGGCCCCAATATTTTCAACTGGGTCCTCTAATTCAACCAATAAAAAGGCCAAAACCATAACATTGAGATACATTTCATTACACTGTCAATAACAATAAAATTTGACTCAGCCATAACCCTTTCCTTTTATTGTTGTGAAAAGCTTTATGCATTACTCTAATGTGGCTAGTCCATAGGTCAAGTAGACCACTGGGTAAAAAATATGTTTCCTTTCACCTTTGATTTTTAAAATTATGCCTACCAAATCTAAGACATTTAAGAGGGGGAACTAATACAACGTTAAAAAGAAAACCAAAGCACACATCTACAAATTACCTCCTTAGCTACTATCACATCATCATTATCTATTTTCGGGGAACCATGCTTTCTCTCCAAGACAAAATTTTTCCCTTTGCCCCAAGGGTGACCCCAACAAGATCAACAAGTTTGTTCACACCACCTACAAGACAAATTGACAATTCTTTCAGTAAGTGTGCAATTGAATGCCAGACCATATGCCAAAACAACCATCCATGAAAAATTAAAATAACACATTAAAATTGAATATAAGTGGACAAGGAAATATCCATCGTAGTGAAGCTTCACGTGCAGGTGACCTTCCTTTAAACATAATTTTTTCTTTGACCTGCAATTTTTTTGTCACTGAGCCATCCTTGTTGAAGTACAATTCATTTTCCATAGCTCTTATATTAACTACCTTCTCTCTGTCGCGTAATCTCAGAGTCCCTCTTATTCTTGAGCGATTAAAGGAAATGGGTGAAAAAACTGAAAGAGAAGACAATTGTCTGCCATAATCATCAAACATTGCACCCAACTTCTTCCCCTTTCCATTGTTACCCAATGAGGTAGATGTGGAAATTGTTGTCATATTTCCCAAAGCAGAGGCCATCTTCTCTTATCCTGAATATAGAATTACAAGATCTTCATATTAGTATGAACCTTAAAAAACATGACTCCCATTGCTAAAAACTAATTTTAAGTTGTAACAAGCAAACTAAACAACTATCGCAACTTTTGGCAACTTCTGGAGCATTAAGAGAGAAAAAACCAAAAAGAAATACAACCACAATCCCCATTTTAATGAGACCGGACTATATATTTGCATTAATATAATAGAAATAAATCACGACTATATTAAGGCCAACACAAAACAATCTTTAACCATTGTCTCGTGCGGCCTTCAGGTTGCCATGCTAGAGGTTGCATACTTTTAATTTAAATTCTTGACCTCTCATGCCCATCTATGAATGCATCCAATGGGATATCTACATCAAATGCTCCTTTATATCCCCCAAAAAAAACTCCCTACTACAAGCGCACTAGTATTGATGGATCACCCCACACCATCCCACCCACTAGAAATGGTGAAAAAGGAAACCCGAGAAAAATTCTAAAATATCTCAAGATGACTATATGGGTGGTTCTTATGAATCAACCAACCATTCAGAGCATGCTCATCAATCCAAACCATGAGTATTATGTGATGATATTCAAGCAGGCACTGAATCGGATTTCTAAAGCTATGTTAGAGAAACCCTAAACTCTCACTGAAAAAATAAAAATATACTCAGCAACAAAGATGATCACACTCTGGGTATCCCTGGAGGCTATTTGGGGGTGATGATTCCAATAAGTCTGAATGAACTGTTGCCCTCACCAGGGAATACTATTGTAGTGGAATTTGATACTATTTTGGATGTTGAATTCCATGATCCTAATTGAAACCAGTACCTTTAGCTCCAGTACTTGTTCACAAAGGAGGGTGCCATAGTCATTCATGCATGTAGAGAGGGTGAATTGTAGGCATTGCAACAAGAGGTGTTGTTTTTGTTGCATTGGCCACTAGATTGTTTGTCTGATTCTGTTACAAGCGCAGAGTATTGAAAAGGATAGAAAAATTTAGTTTAGATATTGTGAAATTGCCTTGGAAATTCACCTACAAAGAGCTCAACAATGCTACGAAAGATTTTTTTTGAATGTGATTGATAATCGATAATTGCAAGCAAGGGTAATCCCCTTGTGAAACCCAAATTTTTGAGCATTTTCTAAAACCTGATGATAGAGTCATTGTAATTAACAAGCGCCTAGGTCCATATTACGTCCAAATCTACCAAGCACCAAGATCTATAAAAAAAATCCACAGTATCTGTGAACTAAGAAGAAGAGACAGAAAATGTACTCTACTTACCTATTTGAATAGTGTTTGGGGTTTACGTCACGTACAAAATTTGAAAAATCCCATGTAGCATTTCTTATCATTGAAATTCTGGAAGTATCATTCAACTAAGCAAGCACCTGCCTCAGAGCTCCATTACTGAGGGCAATATCCCTAAATGTTGCAGAGTCTCCAGCAATATTTCCCAAAGCCCAAACAGCCTGACATGAACACCAGTTGAACTCAAAGTTGGGTACTAGTTTTTTAAATCAAATTCCAAAATTATAGACATATAAAGATAGTAGGGAAGAATAATTTTATGCCTCTAACATAAACGTGCTACCTGTTCTCTAACATTATCATTCCTAGAGGTAAGAAGTTCCACAAATATAGGAAGTGCCCCATAATCAATCACAACCTTCGTATTCTCAGAGGTTCCTGAGACTATGTTAGTCAAATCCAAAGCTGCTTCAAACTGCATTATCAATCACAAGGTATCACCATCAAAGCTATAATTTTAAGATAAAAATCTATCTACCATTGAAACTATAATTTTAAAATAGATACGCCTAGTGATATAGACACCTAGTGAGAGTAGAGGTTAATAAATTATAATAAGAATTATTACAAGATATCACTCACAGTGCAGTTGATTGTTCATTTTTTGCTGTAATTATAATTTTAAAGAAGACACGCTTAGTGATATAGACACCACCAAGTGAGAGCAGAGGTTATGAAATTATAATGAGAATTATTTCAATATATCATATTACTCGTAGTACAGTTAATTGTTTATTGTTTAGTGTAATTATTTTTTATTATTTATAAACATAATCAAACATATTATGAGGGACGGTGATGAAATTGAAAACGATATCATAAAAAACCATAACGGGCACATCCCATGGCAAGATAGACTCTAAATAAGAAAGAAAGCAAAAAAAAGTGATTACTTACAAGATCATAGGCTTCCTGAAGAACAAGATCTAGAGCAGCATCTATAACCCCTAAAGAAACACCTCTCTCTGCAAGACGAATCGCTACATCTTTCATATGTAGTCTAGCAAATTTTCTGAGCTCATCCCGAGAAAGAGGATCAAATACAACTATCTCATCAAGTCTATTCAATAGCTCTGGCCTGAAATGTCTTCTAACCTACAAAAAATATTCAAAGGCATGTCAAAGCACTGCATCCAACTTCGTGATAAAATTATATGAAAAATATGCATACACAGAGTCCAGGAGAATGAAACGGCAGGTGTATTGGCAGTTGCCGAAATGTAGCAACTAAAATGACAGGTGTATTGGCAGTTGCAAAAATGCAACTACTAAAATGGCAGGCCTGTCGATGGTTGTAGGTGTGTGGATTGTTGTTGGTATTTTCAAACCGATTCCATGGAAATATACCAGAAACCAATGGTATGTCAAACCTAGAAGGTAACCCGAGAGACTGTGACTGTCAGATTAAACAAGTAACAGGTGTTGTGCCTAGATAAGAAGTGTTGACGAAAAAAAATTGATCTCTTTCATAACAGAATGCCTATCAGCCTAAATATCTAGGATATGTGGCACTCCATGATAAACACACATGGTGTGTGGATTTGAGTTTTTCAGGTGGTCAAGTGGGCCAAAAATACGTAAAATGTGGCACCACTCAGAGATTGAGATGTGCCAATTGGTACAAGTGGTAGACAATTGGCATGCTCAAACAACGAGGTGATGCAGAAATGACATGAGGGAGAGAATATTAAAAAAGCCCCAAATCTGGAGAACTAAATCTCATCACCAACCTGAGATTGACAAATTTACATGATGTAACCTATGAAATCGTAACTGGAGAAATCATAGTAACAATAAATTCGAATTCATCCTAGGAGTGGTAATGGGAAAAATAATAGTGAACAACAGGAAACATGTAGAGTTGCTTACAATCAAATAGATGAAAAAACACATACAAAAAACCTAGATAATAATCATGAACAAGCTTAATATTGAATTATGAACTGTAAAGGAACTTACAAAATGTGACATTACGAACTTGGTCAAGCGCAAAAGCAAAAATATCTTGGATATGACCCAAGTTTACAGGTTGTATTGCTCATGATGCAAGAGGATTTGTACCTGCACTGCCAAGTCAATCAAAATCCATCATTATCTATACAATAAATACAATTAATTGATGTAGTATTTTTTACTCTAAGATGCATTCTTATGATAATTTTAGAACATATTTTGAAAATGTCAAAAAATACCTGAATAATCTCCTCTTCATTTCAAGAACAATTTATTGGAGTCGCATGAACTTGGAACAAGCCTCCCACGATCTGAAAAATTAGCAACTAAGTCAACAATGACTTTTTTGTTGCTACGCTAGATCGATGGAGGTTTGCTCCAAGATTAAATCGCTCCAATAAATTATTCTCTACTAAACAGGGCCAACCACATGAAGGTGGAATCTCTTATGGCCCCTCCCCCCCCTCCCCCACATCACTCTCAATTCCCCAATACCCAATCTATATTTCATTTTTTACTTTCATGAGAATAAAAAAAAATATTCAATAACTAATAAAAAAAATTCAATAAAAAGTATGCAAGGAAACATTGAATTAATGCTTGAAATAAAAATAGTATGATAAATGAGTTTTTTATATAACGCAAAAAACGTTCCAAGTATGGTAACATTTGTATTATAATAATACAATATTTTACATTATCAAATTTTATTTTTCTTCTTCCTATTTCTAAAGCTCCTAATTACATCATCAATATCATTGTGCTCTGCTCCTGTTTCATGCCTTTCGACCCGCACTGCTGACCTAGTTGCGTAGTCACGATGTCTGGTCTCATCCAGTGATGGGGCATCGCCTACAAAAACAGATAATATTAAATTTTAATTGTCACTTTATAAATATCATTGAAATAGTTCGGTAATATTAATTAAAAAAATTGCAATGAGATTATTTACCTGCTGCACTAGTTGTCACTGTTGGGACTGTTGCCCTTTCTTCCTTTCTGGTGGTAATATCCTCAAGGGAAACATTATCTGTCATTTAAACAAAAAATGTTATAACGACAACCATAAAGGTATAATTAGAAAAGATTATAAGTAGAAATTAATTACCGTCACTACCCTCACTGATAGTAGCATTTTCGGCCTGGTCCCCACTACAATGATCAGGTTGAATGTGAGGATCATTTACATCTGGCTCTAAAAATGGGTTATTTTCCTCGTCGGTAGTGCTACTCCCCTGATTTAAAAAAATTTGTTAGACATTAAATTTATGGACGAAAAAAAATATATTGAAAGGTTAATTTTTTACCTTATCAGGCATTTTGGATCTTGGGACCTACCCCAAGCTTCTGCGACGTTCAACTACGGCTTCATAGCCGAAATGGAAAGCGATATTTTTATCTTCCTCTATAGTTTTTGTTTTGAATTCATCACCTTACATTACATATGATTGTGTATTTTTAATCATATTTGATAGGATTACAAAAACTTTGGAAGGCGATACAATTAATTATAAGATGTTTAGCTACTTAGTTACAATTCTTGCGACTAATTTCAAGTAGCCACCCTGGCCTAGCTTGTGATGGCCCTTTTTTTCAATCCTAGCTTTGGTTGCTTTCGAGGTGTCAGGAAACCTAGCATCAAAATATTGAAGTCAGATATGACGTAGCACACTTTTATTTCAGACATAGGGAAAATTAAAGCTAATGAATTAAAGTTTTAATTTACCTTGCGAGTCCAGTTGGCATTTTTCCTTCTTTCTTTTCCCTTTTCTATTTTCCGTCATGGATGAGTGCTCTCGAATCACTCTCTGGAACTATGAAAGGACACTTGTATCTACGGTTAAATTCAAATTGCGTCCTATAGGTGTCCCTGGTATATTTCAAATATTTGCCGGCTACCCGAGCCATCGTTGTTCTGTCAAATGTGCCGACCCCAAAAGGGGCTTCTAGATAATCTAGAAGTTATTTTTTTAGGTTGGAATTTTGGGAATTCCACCTTGACCTATGGTTGGGCCAAAAATTACCAACGCATGGCTCTCCAAAAACCTGTAGATCTCATTGTTTCCTACACAAAAAAAATATATTGTCATTAATTTAAAAATAAAAATCATGATAAATATGTTTTAGATAGAGTACATGAAATAGTTAAAATATTAAAATTTACCTGGGAGTTGTATGTGCTTTATAGGGACACCTTCATTGTTCACCAACAACGTGCCATTAATGGTCCCTGTGGAGCTGACACATGTATCTCCAGGAAACGCAATAATGTAGTTGGCCATATCAGCCTCATCACTGTCAACACATTCAGCGGTTGGCTGGGTATCTGCTTGGGTAGGGTGTGTTTATTCGCTAGCACCTAAAGGAGTAGAAGGTGTATGAGAGGGTTGTTGGGAAATCTCTTGCCCTTATGTCCCACTACCGCCAACACCGGGTTCAGCAAGTGCTAGAAAACGCTACATACAAAAGAAATTTTTGTTAGTTTAGTCAACGTAAAAATTAAAAATCAAACTATCACAATTCATCTCATGCAGAACAAAAAAATATCCTTTTGACTTTTTATTATTACTGAATATGTTTCTAGCTGGCTCATAAGTTGTTTTATCCTCTCTTTTGTTTTAGGTGTTTGAGGCGCGTCTATCAAAGTATTAAACTCCAACCTTGCATCTCGTCTCTTTTTTCGCAACAAGAGCGCTAGAGATAGGGATGAAGAAAGCTCTTCCTCATAGAGGGAATCATCAGGCGTACCATGGCTAGGTGTCTGCATATTTGAACAAAATTAATATTATTTCAATTATGTAAATAACTAAAATACCTAAAGATAGAGCAATTACGACACTTTACATGTTCTTCCGTTGGCCTCTTACCGCGATCATCCCATCTCGGGGTTGTCCCTGTACTGCCCTGATCAGTCTGCCACATTGAAATAAAATTATAAATGTAAAAACTTGAAAACACAAAATGAAAACTGAAATAATTTCTAATAAAACACCGGAAGACAAAGTTAGAGTTTTAAATATGCCTTGCATTGAATTCAGTCCTGGAAACATGTCATTGCACATTAAGGCACCCAAACAAGAGACGATTTGACAATGAAGACCTTATTGAATATATTGTTGGAGAAACTTCTAGTAAAATTGTTGTGAAGACCTTGAGGACATTTTTGGAGCAACATTATTGAAGCTGATGGTATAGCATTATTGGAGACGATCTTGAAGGGCCTTGAAGTGAAGCTTTTGGAGCAACTATTGAAAAATCCTTAGAGCATTTAAGTAAGGCTCTTTCTATCTTCCATCACCTTTTTCCTTTCAATATCCTTTAAACGATTTTTTTGATATTTAATGTTTGAAATCACGTTATAATTCCTTGATTATATGTTTTTTGGGACTTTCCCTTTGAAATTACCAAAAAATACCCTGGCAATTTTTTCTTCAGGATTCATGTCTGACCCTATTGTTCAATATTTTGATTGATAGTAGTAAACATAAAGAGTTAGGGGGATCTTGATTTGGTTTGGTTGGGCCATTAGATCCCTAACATCTACTAGGGAGAACTCCCCTTGAGTTGGAGGAGAGCTAGCCCGAAGTGAAAAGAGGTTGGTGAGGTGACAATGGGGCTATTGAATTACACATGGTATCACACTTTAGCTTTAGGACTTTATCTTGAGAAGTGCGAGATTTTTCTATATCAATTCCCAAATTGTTTACAACACTATTGTTAATAACTAATAAGAAGTGATGTTGAGGGGCTTTTGGGTATAAGAAACAATACCATTTAAAAACTATGGTTGTCAGTCCTTGGTATTCCTTCACCAGGGCCTCGGGGCACACAAGAATAATTTCACACTAAGCCATGCAAACTTAAAAGTAACTTAACAGATCCATAAAGTAATAATAATCATAATTCCTAATTTCCTATTGTACGACATAATGAAAATTATTCAAACATGAAGAAATGAAGACATGCAATGTCTGAATTTCAAGATTGGTGAACCAATACAAGAAGTTATAAACTACAACTTTGATTCAATACTCTGTGTCCTAACTCCATGAAGGAATCTAGTTTTTCGTACAGAACATGCATCGTGTATTATCAATTCTTAATTGACAACAACTAAAGGTCATCTACCTCATCAATTCCTTCCCATTTTGTGTTTTTATGTTATATTCCTTATAAAAGTGTCAAATTTCTCTCAAAGTAAGCAACCACTGAATAAAATAAAAAATAGTTGAGATATGATTGAGAAATGGTCATTTATTTCTTGAAAGAATCTTCACAATTTCTTTGGTTGTTTTTCATCTCAAGAAACAAGAAATGACCTAAGAAACTATCGTAATGTAATATAAGAAACAACATAGTGCAATGGCCATTTTCAAAGCCAAATGATGTCCATTGAGGACATGGCCTTTATTTGGTTCCCATTTCATAGGAGTTTCGGGTAGAAATGGAACTTTGTTGTACCATTTCCAGTAGTAAAAAGGGAAAAACTTCTTTTTCCATGGGAAATAATTTATCTTTCCTTTTTCAAGATAATTTAAATCACAAAAAATATGAACTATACTGCACACATTCTTGGATAATGTGAAAGTGGAAAAGGAATACCCTACACAAGTGATGCACACATGTACATTTGAACACTAATGTATTTTTGTAGTTGAAATGCAATGCTTCTTTTCATTTAAATGTAGGGTTTTTAAAGTAGGGAGAAATAATGGCTGTCAATTTAATAATTGTTTCTTTGGGAAAAATTTAAATCTTGTATTGGGTGATGAAGATAATAGAGGGTATTAAATCTTGATTCTTGACATTGTGTTTAACTTGAATAACTCAAATGATTATAAATATCAGTGGATGAGTTCTTTTTTTCAAGTATGTCACTCAAAACTCTTATGTAAAAGCATTGTATGATGGCTAGAATTTTCTTGTTTCCCTTTCTTCAGTTCAATGTAAAAAGTATATTAATATATTGGAGCATGAATGATAACTACAATTGTTTTCTCTGCAGTATATCTAGCCCCAAGATTATGAAATTTTTTCTCAAGTGGAGCTATTGGTTATTGATGAAGCAGCTGCAATTCCATTTCCTATTGTAAAGGCTCTGCTCGGGCCATATTTAGTGTATCTATGCTCTACTATAAATGGGTAATAATTACAAATGAGCCAACCACAATCACAGATTTTGTAACCATTCAGTTTCCATGGATAGTGATGATGATATTAACCCTATATATGAGTGACCTATATCTATATGACAATGATCTCAACATTGACCTTGATATGGTTGTATGGATGTGACCTTTGGTATGTCATCAGAAAATCCCCAAATATGGAGAACTAAAGCTCATCACTTTCAATCTGGAGTACTACCCTTGTGATAAAGTTGATGACTTTTGATCTCCCATTCTCTACCACTTTTCACTTCACCTTCAATATAGATCAGACCAAGGGCAATTCGTTACTGGGTGTTGAGATGGATGAGTTTGTCGAACTAAAATCCATAGCTTAAACTTCATGAAACTGGTGGAGTCAAATTCATGCAAGCACAAACACATCTTACACATCCTCTTTGAAACTCATCCGAAAGAACATTGGAAGACATCTAGAGAGAACCCTATATCCTAACACAATCCAATGGAATTGACCAAAAAAACCCAAATAGAGTCAACCCTACTATAGGAGGAATGGCATGCAGTAATAACTTACCATTTTGCAAGAGTTGAGGGCGAATGCTGTTCTGAAAGAGCTAAGGGTGAATGCTAAGGGCAAATGTTGTTCTGCAAGAGCTGAGGGTGAACGCTGAGGGCGAATGAAAGACAAATGTTGTTCTACAAGAGCTGAGGGTGAATGTTGTTCTGAAAATGCTGAGGGCGAATTTTGTTCGGCAAGAGCTGATGGGCGAATGCTGAGGGGGAATGTTGTTCCACAAGAGATGAGGGCGAATGCTGTTCTGTAAGAACTGAGGGCGAATGTTGAGGGTGAATGCTGTTCTGCAAGAGCTGAGGATGAATGCTAAGTGTGAATGTTGTTCTGCAAGAGCTGAGGGCGAATGCTATTCTGCAAGAGTTGAGGGCGAATGTGCGCGTGATATCAGACGTTAATGTAGTTTTTAAAAAAATCATTTTTATGTAGCGCGCATATAACTGCCATTATATCGACGGAGGCGAAATCGTCGCTATTGCGACAAATGCCTCCAAACATCGCAATTCCGACACTTATACATTGTGTCGCACTTGCGACGTTTGGAGGCAGCCGTCGCAATAGCGACGCTTTGGGGCATAGTGTCACAATTGCGATGTCTTCCTCCAAACGTCGCAATTGCGACACTTTTTATAAGTGTTGGTATTGCGACACTTTTCTCTAAACGTTGGTATAGCGACAGTTTCAGGCGGGATTGAAAAAATTTGGGGAAATTTTCGACATTTGGTCAAAAGCGTTGGAACCAAGTGTCAGAATTTCCCCCAAATGTACTAGTGTATGTGGTTTCTAGTCAAGTCTCAATAAGGAATATACAATGAATGTTTCAGATTCAGATGTTACCTGGATGTTTTAGATTCACTATATCACTCTAAAATCCTAGTGAACAAAATACTATCATCATAATAACAATACTTGTAGCAGCATCAGAGGGTTTTTTGGGGCCATATATTGTTAGTATATATTTATTCTCCATATTTCCTCTTAGATTTTCCCTATTCAATCTTACCCTCGTATATGTTTGGAGATTAATGTCCTAAATGAAAACAGAAGCGAAATTAATAGGTTTCATTGTTGAACTAGTGTGATAGTATTTACATAAATAAGCTAAGAATCTTTCTATACAATGAGCATGGTTACAATGTTATGACAGGTAAACTTAGCTCACTACAACCTTATCAAGAAGAGTAATCATCATTTTGAAGCCCAATACTTGTATAGGCTATCTGAGAGGCAATATCTAGATGTCTAGATGTATCTGCTCTTCACGTTTTCTCCAAGCAACATATAGTAGCTTTGTCATCCTCTGTAGTATAAGCCACATGATACATTCATTATTAGTTTTGTCCCTCCAACATCTGACATGGTTGTATTTTATCAAAGTACCTAAGTTTACACCTTCCAATATTGTAAAATGTTAAAAGTGGAGTATTTGCTAAAAGTGGAGTGTTTTGTGATGTAATGGATATAAATAATCTAGATTGACATGGTTGTATTTTATAAATATACCTAAATTTACACCTTCCATGATGCTTCTAATCTTGTAAAATGTTAAAAGTGGATTTTTTTATGATGTAATGGATATTAATAATCTAGATTGACACAGTTGTATTCTATTAATGCACCTAAATTTACACCTTCCATGATACTTCTAATCTTGTGAAATGTTAAAAGTGAAGTGTTTTATTATTTAATGGATCTTAATAATCTAGATTGACATGACTGTATTTTATTAATGTACCTAAATATACACCTTCCATGATGCTTCTAATCTTGTAAAATGTTAAAAGTGGAGTGTTTTATGATGTAATGGATATAAATAATCTAGATTGACATGGCTACAGTGATATGATGATAGTGTAGGTTGATGTTCAAGTTTTAAAATTCTTGTATATATCAAGGATGAATGATAGTACAAGCCAAAAATGAAATTATTATAAATTATTAAACAATTTAATAGGTGCTAAATCATACTTCTTATTAAGGACATAGCTAATTTGTAAGTTGAAATTGTGTTCTTAATGTTCTTAGCCTACTTATAGATGTCAAAGTAAAGGTTTCTAGATGTGATTTCTCCCATAAACTTCAAGGCAAACTAAACGGAAAACTAAATTCTAAGGCAAACCCTGTACATGTCATTTCTCCCACAAACTCATAAAGGTGTGACTTTTGACATGTGTCATTTCTATGTCATTTCTCTGTCATTTCTATGTCATTTCTCCCATAAAATATAAGGCAATGTCATTTCTCCCACAAACTCACAAAGGTGTGAATTTTGACATGTGTCATTTCTATGTCATTTCTCCCATAAACTATAAGGAAATGTCATTTCTCCCATATAATATAAAGAAAAATTTAAGGCAAACCATGTACATGTCATTTCTATCTTAAACTCTAGGCAAGGCAAACTTTAAGGCATGTCATTTATAGATCTGATTTATCCCATAAACTTTAAGGAAAACCATGGACATGCCATTTTTCCCACAAAATAAAGGCTTTTTCCCATAAATTCAAGGCAAAATTTAAGGCCTAAAAACTGAACTTAAAGTGGCTAAACTTTCATAGGATTTTAGTCTGTCTGTTGAGTGTTAACTTCTGCAAGTTCTAAAGGCAGAGTCTGTAAAGGGCCAGGTAGCCTCTGGATCTCATCTTTTCTGAAGGTGACATATCTAGTAAATGTCCCTACAGTCAATCTCTAGAACAGATCTAAATATAAGCTCTTCACTTTAATATCCATAAACCACTACCAGATCTAAATAGAAGTTCTTCATTTTAATATCCATAAACCACTACCATTTTAAGGCAAACCATGTACATGTGTCCTTTCTCCCATGCATGTGTAATTTCTCCCATAAACTCTTAGGAAAACTTTAAAGAATGTGTCATTGGCTTTCTCCCATTAACTTTAAAGCATGTGTCATTTCTCAAGGCTTTCTCCCATTAATTCAAGGCAAAATTTAAGGGCTAAAAACAGAACCTAAAGTAGCTAAACTTCCATAGGACAGGATCCCCCAAACTCAAGGCTTTCTCCCATTAATTCAAGGAAAACATTAAGGCCTAAAAACTGAACCTAAAGTGGTTGAAGTTCTGTGGGATTTTATTTTGTTTGAACTTCCATTCGATTTTAGTCTGCCTATTGAGTGTTAAATTCTACAAGTTCTAAAGGAAAATTATGTAAATGGCCGAGTAGCCTCTGGATCTCATCTTTTCCGAAAGGTGTCATATCCAGTAAATGACCCTACAGTCAATCTCTAGAACAGATCTAAATAACGACAACAACAAGTGTCGCGTACGGTGATAATTTTTACATACCATGGTTTTTGTTGCACAAAAGCACTGATTGAGACATCAATTTCACAATTCCCTTCTTTGAACTTTACGAACAACTCTATCTGAGTGGTGTCTAAGAAATGTTTTGGATGTGTTTTGTATTGATTTCATGCTACTGTTCTTCGCATCACACCCCTTGTATTTGGTGAAACACATGAATTTTTCTTCCAATAATCATATATTATTTTTTTAATATTTTATCCAAGTCTATATTTGTATGGTTGCCTATAAATAGCTCTCCAAAAAGCAAGTTCATCATTTACATCTATTTGCGACCGAAATTTCCAATGTTTGTGCAAAGTTTTTCGAGAGGTTCCTAATGCTCGTGCCATAGATTTTACCAAGCGATTCTCTTTAGTACTTGATGAAACCACTGCCATATGTATTGCTCTACATGCAACTGAAACATTTTTATGTCTATATCTTCGAATTGAATTTATAGCACTATTTATATTTTGTATCACATTTTCCTTCATTTTTTTTTTATCTTTTGTTGATTTTCGAATACCCAATAAAGTCGTAGCTTCTTTTAATTTCCTTAATAATAGGAGACCTTTCAATAATTGGGCTTGAACTACCACATTTTCCTTTATGGAGTATGTATCAAAAATGTGATTAACATGATATCGTATAACATGGTTAACTCTTTTATCTCCATATATGTGAGTGTAAACATTTTCTAACATCTCATCATCGACATTGATTTCATCTATACATATTTGAATTAATAGTACATAATAAGTTTACATATTCAATAAATAAATAAATTAATAAATATGTATAATTCCAATAATACGTTGATCACAAGATCATGTCCAAGTTCAAAAATGCTCAAAAATGAAAAGCCAAAAATGTGAAGTTGGGCTACACTTTTTTGAGAATCGGGGGCGGAAATTTATTTTCAGCAATAGTTCAGCTGAACTTTATGAGAAATTTTGGCTGAACTCATTTTCCCATTTAGATTGATGGCACAGTGACGGCATGGGAAAATAGATTTTTCATTGGAGATGGGAAAACCAGCAAGCAAAGTTCGGCCGAACTTTTACTCTTAAAATAGTTCAGCCGAACTATTTCTTATAAATATACCACCTGCAAAGTTCATTGTTTTTCCACGTCTGTGTTTCTTTGCTCTGTTTCTTCACGTATTTTCTTTGTTTATTCACTCTGTTTCATGGCAGGTTTTCTTTGTTTCTTCACTCTATTTCGTCACGCGTTTTTGTCTTTCTTCTCTATTTGTTGAATTGTTGCGGTGCTGCTGCTGGTCTGGGGCTACTTTTGCTCTGTTGGTGATTATCTGCGGTGGCGTCAAGCGAACCACTAGGTAGGAATTATTTCTATTGTTGATTCTCCACCTGTGCATGGAAGTCTAGAACAAGTTGAAATGTAATTATGGGTTTATTTGGCTCATTTCTGTTTTATGATTATAAACTAGGTAAAATTAAACGCTTTTAGCTATGGAACATTGTCTTATTGTATAGCTATTTTTGTGTTTTTTGATGAATAATAATGGTCTTTTAGTAATGAAAATGGTCTTTCCCTTAACCTGTGCCACCATCTAGTCATCAGTAGGTAGCTTGAGATCATCCTTGGTCTGCCGAGATTCAGTCAATAGGCTAACAAAACCATCCCCATAAATTTTGATTAGGTGATAAATAGTGTGAAAAAATTCTTTCTGTTCCTATGGATCCATCAATTTCATCCGCTCTAGCTGATTCTTAGTGTGTTATGACACGCACTAAGAAATTTGGAGAGCAACTAAAGTTCCTCTCCCGGTCGAGCTCCTTGGTTATTATTGTGCCCAGGATGTCGCTAGCCGGTCAATAGCCCATATATCCGAGTCACATTTTCAGAGGGTTCCCCCTTGCCATACACAACCAATATGGATTCTCATTAAATTCCCAACATAAGTTCATTGCTAGCCCCGGTCAGTCAATAATCTATCAGGACTATAAATCGTTGGATCAGAAGCTCCTCTGGAATGACTGGTAATACCACTTAGGGGCGGATACACCATCCACTCAGTGCTGCTACCCACTTCTACCAAGGCTAGGCTTAATGGGAGCAACAATGAAGGTGAAGCTTGCCTCTTCCCCATAGTTTTCTTGGTCATCAATACGACCTGTCTCTAATAGAAACAATTTTATTCTCTGAAAAATCGGGATTCTCCACCTGTGCATGGAAGTTTACCACCCCTGTTAAGCTTATGTCGTTAATGAGCCTTCTCTCGATTCCTCAACGTTGGAATGTGCAACCTTTAGTATTTTTTGTAATCACTCATGGTGTGGATAGACTGTAGCTAAACAGCGATAATTATGCTTTAAATTTCATTACCTTTTGTTGTAAGGTGTATGTTGAATTTCTGGTAGTATGATATGCATTCGGTTGCTGCAGTTGTTACTGTTCCTGTGGATCCATCAATTTCATCTGCTGTATCTGATTATCCACCTGTGCATGGAATTTTACAACCACTGTTAAGCTTATGCCGTTACTGAGACTTCTCTTGATTCCTTAACATTGGAATGTGCAACCTTTACTATTTTTAGTAATCGATCATGGTGTGGATAGACTGTAGCTAAAAAACCATAATTAGGCATATGAGGGTGAAGGGAAATTTGTTTTACAAGAAGAATTATTTAACTAGAATGATCTACTACTGTAATGTGACTACATATTGTCCTTTTCGAATGTATTTCAATATGAGGCATAATTTGATCTTTTATACTTGATAACCTGTTATGGGTATATCAAGAGGATTTTGTATATGAATTGTTATCAATATATGAAATAAGGTTTTTTCTTCTAAATTCACATATGTTCAGTGGTGTCACCGTTTCACTCCCGATATTATGTTGCTTACCTTGATGAACAGGTGGAACTCTGCTAGGAGGCCTCTCTGTTTTTTGACTCTTTGCTCATAATGTCAAAGGCCGTTATATGTTATATGTGCTATACTGTATAGTTATTAGACTACATATCTTCATATAGAACTTGCAAATAGTATGATGGAAACCAAACATAATAATGTATTAGTACATCACAACTTGATAATTAGTTTTTAGACTGCATATCCTCATATATAACTTGCAAATAGTATGATGGAAGCCAAACATAATAATGTATTAGGACATCACAACTTGCTAATTAATTATTAGACTAGATATCTTCATATAGAACTTGCAAATAACATGATGGAAATGTGAACTTGCAAATAGTATGGTCAAAATCTGGATCTCATGACTCTTCATGATTAATTCTTCTAGAAACCAAACATAATTTAATGTATTAGGACATGCTCCTTTAGGATTGGTGGAATTACTAGAACTTGCAAATAGCATGATGAAAATGTGAACTTAAAAATAGTATTTTGGAAATGTGGATCTCATAACTCTTCATGATTAATGCTTCTAGAAACCAAACATAATAATGTAGAAACCGAACATAATAATGTATTAGGACATGCTCCTTTAAATTGCAAATGGTATGGTTGAAATGTGGATCTCATGACTCTTCATGATTAATGCTTCTAGAAAACAAACATAATTTAATGTATTAGGACATGCTCCTTTAGGCTTGGTGTAATTACCTTTTCTTTTTATTTCTCTCTTACACAAATAAATATATGAAGAGATGATCCCATTTTCTTTTATTCATAGATAAAATCTCATTTAAATACAATATTTATCATAATGTACAATGATTCATTCCATATTATTCATATATCAAATGTCATTTAAATACAATATTTATAATAATGTACAATGATTCATTCCATATTCATTTTTAGATTCAGGAGGAGTCATTTAAATACAAGATTTATCATAATGTACAATGATTCATTCCATATTATTCATACATAAAATGTCATTTAAATACAAGATTTATAATAATGTACAATGATTCATTCCATATTCATTTATTCCATATTATTCATAGATCAAATGTCATTTAAATACAAGTTTTATAATAGTGTACAATGATTCATTCCATATTCATTTTTAGATTCAGGAGGAGCTTTTGAGAATGTTATGATGATGCCAATAAAGAATGAGGTAGACTCATCTTCAACATCTATTAATTAGATATGAAAATTTATAATACTACTGTGTACATTTGAGAATATTTATTTACATTTTTATATAAATTATATATGTACATATATGTACTTCTTTTTTTTCATAAATTTTTTCATCAAAAAATGAACCCTTTAAATGATGAACCTAGTTAATTATTCTTCTTCATGAAGAAGACTACTTGATCTTTCAATTTGAATTTCATGATGGTCCTTTATTATATTTCTTGACTACTTTGTTATCTTTCTTGACTACTTCAAATTATTGACACAATCATATTCTTCTTGTTACTCTTTTTATTCCTTCCTTGTATTGTATTCTCCCCCTTAGATATTGTGTACTCTCTGACATAGATATCCTTTGTTATCTTTCTTTACTACTTTGTTATATTTCTTGACTACTTCAAATTATTGACATAATCTTCTTGTTACTCTTTTTATTCCTTCCTTGTATTGTGTTCTCCCCCTTAGATATTGTGTACTCTCCCACATAGATATCCTTTGTTATCTTTCTTGACTACTTTGTTATCTTTATTGACTACTTCAAATTATTGACACAATCATATGCTTCTTGTTACTATTTTTATTCCTTCCTTGTATTGTATTCTCCCCCTTAGATATTGTGTACTCTCCCACATAGATATTGCACTCAATTTTGATGGTCCTTTTTTATCTTTCTTGACTACTTCAAATTATCAAATTATTGACACAATCATATAGATATTGCACTCAATTTTGATGGTCCTTTGTTATCTTTCTTTACTTCAAATTATTTACACTTGATCATATAGATATCATATAGATATTGCACTCAATTTTGATGGTCCTTTGTTATCTTTCTTGACTACTTCAAATTCTTGACAAAATCATATGATTTTTGTTACTCTTTTTATTCCTTCCTTGTATCTATTATCCCCCTTAGATATTGTGTACTCTCCCACATAGATATTGTGTACTCTCCCACATAGAGAGCTCTTCTTTTCAAGTCAAATAAGTGACCATAATTTACAAGAACTATCCCTAATTTGTTTCTCACATCTTCAAATGGTTCTCTAACAAGATAATTTACAAGAGATATTCCTAATTTGTTTCTCACATATTCAAATTCTTCTCTAACAAGAGGCTTTGTGGGTATGTATTCCATGTTCACTATTTTCTATGAGGAAGTGGTACTTTATGATGATATGTAAATAGAGATTGAAGGAAGTAGAATTTTTTATTTTTTAAATTATTATTACACTTATATTGAAACACTTAATAGATATATAGGGTTACCTTAATATCTTGTAGAGCCCATTTCATCCAAACAACTCAAAAAGAAGTAACTACTATGCATTCTACTTCTACTCACTCAAAAATAAATTTACCTTAATATCTTGTAGAGCCCATTTCATCCAAAACACTCAAAAATAAGTAACTACTATGTATTACACTTCTACTCTAGATAGAGAAAGTAATGAATCTTTCTTGCTTAACCATTAAACCAAAGAATATTCTAAGTAGAATTATACATTGTCCACTTGTACTTTTCATAAGCCTAGCTGAATCTCTATATGTTGTCAATGCAAATTGCTACTAGTAAATTTGATGTAAATTTGTAAATTTAAATTTCTTAATTTCTACAAGTTCTATAAATTTGTCAATGTAAATTTCTTGACTTCTACAAGTTCTATAAGCAGAGTCTGTAAAGGGCCAGGTAGCCTCTGGATCTCATCTTTTATGAAAGGTGACATATCTAGTAAATGCCCTACAGTCAATCTGTGGAATAGGTCTAAATGGAAGTTCTTCATTTTAATATCCATAAAACACAACCACTTTAAGGTAAACTACGTACATGTGTCATTTCTCCCACAAAATAAAGGCTTCCTCCCATTAATTTTAGTTATGAATTCTAGACTATAAAATTTTTAAGTCAAAATTTAAGATAAACCATGCACATGTCATTTACCTCATGATCTTGTGTCATTTCTCCTATGTCATATATATTTTTTATTGATTTTTTTTTCAAGGATAAGAAAACCATTAAATATGGTTAAAAAATGGAAATTATGCATAGAAGTTTCTTGCTACCCCAATCCAAGGAAAGCAGTGATTACATATTTGCTTTCCAATACTGCGACTAGCAAACTCGTCCAAAGGAAAATGAATATATCAGGAAGAACAACAAACATCAATGCATATTATATTGGACTGATAGAAGTCTTGGGAAGAACGATGGAGTATGGATCAAATGGAATTGTATTTTTCACCAACTATAAACTTGTGTGCAACCAGATGAATGGCGTGTGCCAATTTAAGAAGGAGAGGCTAAAAGAGCTGCATGGAATAGCAAACAATATTGTTAGCCAATTTCAATTTTTTAGTATAAAGCATTGTACAAATGTCAATAAGATGTCTGCTGATCTATTGCATGGGGCAATGCCAATTCATGATTCATCCATCAAGTATTAATCAGGATTATACAAAGAAATGCCAATGCAAGATTCAACTCTCAAAGTTGAATTGGTTTTGAGATGCTCTTCTTCAAAACTTCAAGATTCATCTCTCAA
Organism: Pinus albicaulis; assembly: GCA_034641835.2. NCBI lineage: Eukaryota > Viridiplantae > Streptophyta > Pinopsida > Pinales > Pinaceae > Pinus > Pinus albicaulis. Next base: position 640,135,150 of record CM076571.1, read on the forward strand.
AGATGAATTAGTGTTGAAACGCTCTCCTTCAAAATTTATTGATGGAAATAGTAACATATCTTAGATATGTGTGTGTTGTGTACTTATAAATTCATATTTTTTAATTACCATATTCCTTTTTCAATTATATACCAAGTGTGCTCCCACCACACCACGTAAAGTGCAACTTGGTGAACTTCACATTTGCAAGAAGTGGTGAGCTTCACATTTTTATAAAATTAAAATGCGGGGAATTTAACAAATTTTTGTTTAAATGGAGTTTGTTTAAATGCAGTTTCACTCCTTTTTTAATGACCATGTGTTTTTTTCAATTTGATGCCAAGTGTGCTCCCACCATGTAAAACGAAATTTGGTGAACTTATCATTTTTATAATTTATTTTTTGCTTAAATTGAGTTTCACACATCAATTGGTGCTTTGAAAGTTGTGTTCTACATCATTTGTGTACACTAAATTACATTAATTTTCGAAAATTTATTTTGTGTAAATGTCCACCAATAGATATGTATATCATGGAGGATGAACAGTGAATATCAACATAATCGCATATGGGGGATTAGGGATCGGGGGATGTTCATGGTATTTAAATATAATCTTAAACCTCCATACATGTGTGTACATATGGAATTGATTTTTTATTAACTTTCTAAGTTAGATTAGTTGTTAATAAGTTTCAATTTTTATTTTTTAGGAGCTAAGAAGAGAAGGTTCTCTACTCCATCCATGGATCATGCCCATGGTTCACCTAGTTGTGGTATGGTTCACACAATTTAATCAATGAATATGTACATGTATTTATATGTACACATGAATGTTTTTTTCAATTGATTATAAATTTGTATTTTTTTATGAAGATTCTCTCTTGTCTCGAGAGGTTGGTGGTGGTTCAAATCCCCTTAGAGGGCCATCAATGAGTGGTAGCAGGTTTCGTGAAGGTGTTTATATTTATTCCTCCGGAGGCAAATCAACAGCTGGTGGTGCTGGTTCTTAGCAGAGTCATTCCGGGTCTGGTTCTCAGCAGGGTCATTCTGGGTCTCAACAATTTCAGGGTGGAGAAGATTCTAACCAACCACGTCGAGGTTGCCATCAATTTCAATATTTTTTTCATTGAATTTGTACATTTTTTTTTACATGTGTCTTTTCTAATATACAAAATTTTATATATATTGATGCAGAGGCTGAAAATGTTCCAAATATTGGTCAAAATAGATGCAGGGTAGAACGCTACATTCAAGAAGAAGGTTGTCTACCCACCACAACTTATCCGGCCGACATTTATGATATACCATGGGAAACAAACATGGTGTAATGCACCTTACAAAGGTGTGAAAAAATTCATGAAAAATTGCGGAGAGATCTCATGGCTTTGACTCTACCCGTTGAGAGTCGACAAAGCCTCGAAATAGTTACACATTCATTGGGAAAAATTTTAAATGTGTACAAAAATATTGGGCCAGAAACTAATACATTTGTAGAAGTGATGAGAAAGAGAAAGGAAACAGTAATGTGTCCCGATAAATGGGGGGATGTAAAACAAAGATTTACAAAAAATATAGCGAAGTCAATGTTTAATTTCAAGGAAGGGCCAAAAAAAAAAATTGTTGAAGGTGTAATATTTCAAGCACCCAAATATAGCTCACTATTTCTATGATAGGAACCTTGCGGCCTATGGAAGGCTCCCATGGAACAATGAGGTTCTTATTTATTTTGCACAAATTTTTTATGCAGAATTTTTTTTGGATATGAAATCCAACTAAAATGACCTTCCGTTAAAATTTTTTGGTCAGAAAATAATTGTAAGACCAGTAATAATAGCATGGAGTCATCCAGATCATAGTCACATTTTCGTGTCAAAAATCTATGGTTAGAGATGGATGCGACTTCTCAAATAATTTGAGAAGCAAGGGATGTCATGATCGAAAATATTTCCAACGGATTGGGTGGAGTCAATGTTTGTCTAAATCGACAAAGAGCACATGAAAATGCACGTGCCAATTTTGTGTATTGTATAGATGAAGAGATTGACAACATGAATGTTGAAGATCTCCGAATATATGCAACAAATTGTCGCAATGGTTTTCAAGACCTAATTCTTCATGAGGAAGAGGGAAAGGGAATGGTATGTGTTAATGACCTTAGGGTTCAATTATTTTAACATGTGTACAATTTGTAATAAATACATGTGTATGTACATGTATACATTTATTTGTATGTACATTAATCTAACAAAAATGTCTCATTATATGTTAAAACACCATTTGTAGTTGTCACGCATGATGAGTGACGAAAATGTTAATATGACGTCTGAGACCTATTCAAAACAACAGATGGCAGCCACTTAATTTGTCACCACACATTGGAGGGCTCATTTTGTGACCTCGTGGAGTTAAAGTGACATGGGTGGAAACCACTTTCTTCGCATCCCTCTAAACATGTACTTTCATCCCCATGAAGACATCTCTTGCTGAAAAACCCTAAAAAAACCCCTTTTTGCATTGGCGCGGGCAGCCAGTTCAGTACCCGCGCCAATGGGGAAAATCCTTCAAAGAGGTCGCACCAATTGGCACTCTGTCCCAGAGTCACACTCGCGCCAGCCAATTTAAGGAGTGTTTTTAAAAAATAAATGGCAGAAGTTTCATCCTAACTGATCCAGGAACTAATATCTATCTTGAGTTGGGAGATTTGGCTACGGATTTCCATAGAGAGGAAGTGGTTTGCCACCTCTCATGGAAGCTTCCTTGATGATAGGGCCAATCCCATGATTATAGGGATCCCAACTCCCCTTCCTCCATCTATAAAAGCTTGCCCATCTCCATTGCAAGCTAGTCTTCAAGTTCCCAAATTTCCAAGAGCCTTATGCTGTAAGAGCCTCCATAATTCCCTTAAGGCCAATTTCAAGCAAGGAGACTATCGTCAAGGTCCGAAGAGAGAATTTTGTCCCATCCTTGACAGGCTTTTCGAGACGTGTTCTGCTGGCGACCCCCTCCGAAGGAGAATTCAGCGTCAGAACTATGGTTGTAATTTTCCTTTGATTGATTATTAATGAACGACTATTGGTTATGGTTCCACTCTTGTTGTTTATGATGATGAGTTATGTCCTTTCTGACTGACATATAGTTGCATCTACTGGATTTTATGCTTGCGTTTGTTTTGTTTCTCGCATGTGCAGGTGTCCCATCATGGAGATCGTGGGGATCGTGATCTGCCAGAGCTGAGGAACGGGAGCGCCACCTCTTCTACAATGACTGCATTGGATTCTAGGTAAGCCTTCATCACTAGTTGGTTTATTTGCAATTAGGAACCTGCACTATAGCGTGATTGATTATTGCTAGACCCAGTCTGGGCTAGTAGGGATTTCCTCTGTCCGCAGAGGGGATTTACCTCCAGAACAATGGGTCTCACCATCAAGATATGTTGACAAATGTTAGTGTTTTTTAAGTGATATTTTTCAAATAAATAATTGTGCACACATGTACATGTATGTATATAATGATAAAATGTTTTAACAGATTTTGATTCTGTCTGAGGTTTTTGGGATGGTGGTACCTTCTTCTTCCTTGAGATATGTACCTTCTACTTCCTTAGGAGATGTGCCACATCCACAACAAGTATGGGTAATTTTTCACTTTTAAAATTTATGTTTAAGTTATATATATTTTCCAATTCCCAAAAAGCTCCATTATAAATTGAGATATATATATCTTCGCTATTTTAAATTTTTTGAATTTAGGTTCCTATAGAAGATTTATTTAACTTAACGGACTCTAGTGACGAAGATAGGAACATCCACACCATTTCAACCATTTGAACAAGTTTTTCTAACTTTTTTTTTTTAATATTATTGAAAATAAGTTTATATATTTACACATGCATTTTCATTTGAAATATTTTAATATATATATATATATATATATATATATATATATATATATAACCGTACATGTATATTGTACGGCCACCATTAGATATAGTCCCTATGGGGGGGACTTGTAGCAGCTGAACAAATGGAGAGGGAACCTCATGAGGTATTGCATGCTTTTTTTTTATATTTTGTTTTTTACATGAAGTTATATATATATTCTCACTCATTTTTAAAACATCAAATTTTAATGTTTGAGTACATGTGCATTGTGTACAGATATCCCATGCTTCACATGATAGTGCGTGGAT